>SRPT01000125.1:0-51171 GCA_018360205.1 Claviceps digitariae
AAATAAATAAATAAATAAATAAATAAATAAATAAATAAATAAATAAATAAATAAATAAATAAATAAATAAATAAATAAATAAATAAATAAATTAAAAACATCATAGGTAGTATCTATTGCTCCAAAAGCTTCTACTTTTTAGAAGGAAAACGGAGGGTTTGGGTCTTCCCAATGTATGAATGGGAATAGAGGATCTGCATGGTCGTTTTGTCTCATGTATAAAGAGTACATGTTGTATCTGAGATGTGTCAATGTGCAAAAAGATGATAAAAAAAAAAAAAAAAAAACATTAACTTCCCTTTCACAAAATTTCCATCCCATTCTATTGGTTAATTGGTTAAGAGATCCCAAGAAAAAAAAGAAGTAAGAAGAAAGAAACAAATTGAATCCAAAATTCTCATTTATCGTGACATTGCTTCAACAACGAAATCTAGACCCCCACCTTCTTCGCGGTCTTATCAAGCGTAACTTCCAGTTAACCACTCTCGGATTTATTCCCTTTAAACCACCTGGTCTTTTTCTTTTCGTCATAATTCTCTTCCTTCACATTGTGTTGTCCTACAATGGACAAAAAAACTTGGTCGAGGCCTGTTGGGCTCACACTGTAGTGGTCAATGGCAAGCTGTTGTTTGTTTTCTTCCAAGATAACGACCAACTGTCCCACGGCGCTTGCTTGATGCAATATACCAGCATCGTCTTGGCCGTGGGGCACAATATCGTCTTCAGCATCGTTGCGCTGATGATGGCGCTGACTCGAGGCCAGCACGTCGCTGGCTAAGACGGCGAAGCGAAGCTGTCCATGATATGTTCTTGCTTCGAACTGGGCAGATGGAAGGGTTTGACGGATCCAGTTCATGACCCTCTGCATCTCCTCATTTGTGGTTCGTGGGGCCGTGCTAGATACGAGATGCACGTGGAGCACATCACCAAAACGATGGCGAAGATGGTCCGGTGTCCCCAGGGCTAGCATACGCCGAGCCATGATACCGGCTCTGCCAGCAAGAGCATCTGCCTCCTCCATACTGTGCGTCGTGAGAAGAATGGAGCGGCCGGGGACAGTGGCTGCCAGGGTTCTCCACATAATGCGCTTTGCTGCTGCGTCTAGACCTGATGATGGCTCGTCTAGGAGAACGACTGTGGGATTACCCATCAAGGCAATACCCAAGCTCAACTTGCGCTTATTACCTCCAGATAGAGCATAGCCCATGCGGGAAGCAAATGCCTCCAACCCCACAGCTTGAAGGACAGCTGACACATTGTGTTCCACATCGGAGATGCCGCGGACGCGGGCATAGAACTCGAGGTGCTCTCGTACCGTCATTTGATCCAACGCGTCAACTTGTGGGCACACGCCAAGATGAGTTCGTGCCGCG
This sequence comes from Claviceps digitariae, assembly GCA_018360205.1. Lineage (NCBI taxonomy): Eukaryota > Fungi > Ascomycota > Sordariomycetes > Hypocreales > Clavicipitaceae > Claviceps > Claviceps digitariae. The sequence goes on from SRPT01000125.1 coordinate 1,374, forward strand.
GCAAGGTTGTGAATGACGGATTTATCCTCAACGACAATGTCACCGCCGTTCCGGCTGGGTTTGACGTCGCCACGAATCAGTGAGATTGTCGTTGATTTGCCGGCGCCATTCGGGCCAAGAAGAGCAAAGACTTCTCCTCGCTTGATCCCAAACGTCACGTTATCCACAGCAGTATTCTTGCCGAAGGACTTGGTGAGATGCATCACACGAAGGCCGTCCTCCAATGGTCCGCCACTCATCACTCGCGTAGACTCGTTGGCCACTTCCTCCTCGTCCAGCTCGTCATCGGTATTCGTGTGCCTGTCCCGCTCCAGCAATCTGCGAAAGGATGATCCAACCGACCCACCGTCAAGCCATAGGAGCAGTGCGAAGAGAACAATGCATTGGAGAATCAAATAGAGAATCGGACCACCATAGGCAGTCAACGCTCCGGGATGAGTTGACAGCTCATTCCCGTCGCACGCTGTCGAGAACAGATTGGTGGCCAGGAACAGAGCCCTTACCGCGGAACAAACCGGTGCGAATGCGGAAACGACAAAATGACTCACGAGCAGCGTGCTATCAATCTTATTGACCTGCACGTAGGTGATTATACATATATATGCGATGAGATATCCGAGAAAGAAGACGGCTTGATAAGCAGCAGCCCAGGCAAATGTACCAAGTTGTGTTTTTGTAAACAGGGAGATGACATAGGAAAATAAAATGGAGCAGAGCCCGTACAGGAAAAGCACAACAAAAACATATTCAAGATGGAACCAGACATTGGAGAGTCCAGCCCAGATAGCAGTCACAATGGCTGAAGCAACAAGAGCAAAGAAAAAGTCAAACAAGGCATACGCAGCCCAAAGCGGGAAGGGTCGGACGCCGTTGGAGTACTGCAGAGCACGGACAAATCGCCTCCGCTCGTTGCTTGGATAGAGAGAAAAAAATGCTGGGTAACAGCACAGAGCAAGACACATGTAGATGACTAGATTCAGCGCATCGCCAATGCCGGGGTTGAAGGGGACATCGAAGGACGACCATGTTGTGGCGATGGACGTGTTGGTGGCGATGACATCAAGAAACTGTTGCGCGGTAATGGAACTCGTGATGAACAAATTGGCGGCCCAACCAAAAGTTGGATTTGAAGTCCCATCGCCTAGCCAGAGAGCTGTAGTAACCTTGTCATAATTGGCTTTGATATATTGCTGCCATGCGTCGAATGAGTCAACTAGTTGCAAGTTTTGGAGCGCAGCTGACCCCATGTCGGAGCCGCTTCTCGAGCCTTTGAACATTGGCTGAAGTAAATTGGAGACGAGGGACGCCGAGAGCCTTGCCGTCGGTCCCGCAACAAAGACAATCTTCGTATTATTCTTGACCTGAGTGAAAGCGTCTTCGGTTGAAGAGGACGAGGCCTGGTCAGCAGCGGTGCATCCAGTTTGTGGCTTGTCCCTTACGTAGAGGGATGTAAGAGCAGCCGCAAAAATGGGCAATAGCAAAGCAACCAGGTACAGAACCCAGTTGCGTTTGAGCACTACTATTCGTTTTCGGAAGAGGATCACTGCTTGTTCCCAGTAACCCACGCGCTTGCCATCCAAAAGTTTCAGCCCTTGGCATAACCGCTGGCTCGATGGGTTCTGTGAGAAGGCGTCTTTTTCGGTAGAGCTTTCGCCTTTACCTTCCACTTCCGCTCCCGCTTTCGATATCATGCCAGCGCTCGGCTCTTCACCTGTTTCTTGGTCGCGGATTTCGTCGGCAAGTTGCAGGAAGACGTCTTCAATAGTTGGTCCCGAAAACCGATAGTCTCTGATTTTTTTTTCGTCGAGAGCCCTGATGACCTGTGCTGCCAGGTGTGAAGTTGGCGCAACGTATGTCACTAGATCGAATGCATCCTTTCTTTGAACACTTTGGAAGCTAGGTATATTCGCCATATTAGAGTTTCTATGGACGTGCACACGATAGCCTCCGCCGAAACGGTCCTTGAGCTGCACAGAGGAACCCTCAGCTCGAAGTGTCCCTTTGGAGAGGATGGCAATATGATCAGCGAGAAGATCTGCCTCATCGAGAAAGTGTGTCGTCAAGATTAGCGTTCGCTTGCCTCGTTCTGACAGGAGAATATCCCAGATCTTGCGTCTGGACAGTGGATCCAGGCCACTGCTGACTTCGTCGACACAGCACAAAGCACTTCCACCCGTCAACATCATACCAAGTTGCAGTTTGCGCTTTTGCCCTCCTGATAGAGTTTTTGAAAAGGCCTTGCGTTTTGGCAAAAGATCAATGGCTTTGACAAGATCGAGCATCTCCTCTTTACTGGCCCGTGCTTCAGAGGCTTTCAGTCGGTTGAAAATGGTCAAGTGTTCTTCGACAGTCAAGTCATCCCAAAGAACGTTCTTTTGTGGTGCAATTCCAAGCCCACCGCTGCCATCAATTGTGATAGATCCACTCGTGATTCGATGCAGACCGGCAATCGCATCGAGCGTGGTACTCTTGCCACTACCATTTGCACCTAGTAAAGCAACGATTTGGCCCTTTCCAGCCTGAAAGCTCAACGCATTGACGGCTACGACGGGTTTTCGAGGATTCGACTTGGATGAGAAAAGGCGGGACAGGAAGCTCGGCTGATAGACCTTTGTGACCTTGTCCAGCTTCACGGCATGTTCGTTCTGGCTTTCATCACGGTCAGACTGGATTTGCATTTTACGACCTTTGTTTGGTACTCCGTAGAGCTTCTTCTCGACAATGGCGGCAAGCAGGGGGTAGACGAAAATATGAAGGATGAGAATGACGAAAAAGATGATGCCTGGCATTTCCCAAGGGCTACTGGGAGGACGTTGGAGTAGATTCGTGGCCCTGTCTCGTCTCTCAAATCTTGCCATCAAGGTAAGAAAGTAGACGTACGTACAGGGGGTAAATAGGACAGACAAAATAACAACGGGCCCAGTCTTGGGTTGTGTCAGTGCCTGTGCCAGAATTGCGAGGAGGAGAACGGAAAGAATGGCCGTAATTCCGCTGAGCTGTGCCTTTCTGAAGAAGGAAGCAAACAGGATCGACATGGAGGCAAGGGCAAGTCCGGCGAGCAGATTGAACAGGAGCACAATGGCGGTGCTGGTGTTCGGAAAGACACCGGAGCGAATGATGACAGAGCCAATGATCCATGCAGGGGCATATATTATGGAAAAGGATAAATGATGCGCAATGATGCGGGCAGCCTGGGCCATCCAGGGTCGACGGACGGTAATCATGGCATCAATAAGCTGAGACATGCCGCTTTCACGTTCAGTGGCCATGAAGCCAGTGAGATGGTAGGTGACCCAGATGATATTTGCAATGAATGCGACGGCCATAAAATTCACTATGGCGTTGTGGTAAGTCTCGCGTACTTTCAGATCGCGTTGTTTCTGGGTTATGCTGGTGAAAGCGAGCTCGTCCGTCTTGGCCAGCGGATTTGATTTCGAGTCGGCGAGACTGGCAATAGCTGAGTCAACGACGCGCTGGATGGGAAGTATGTAAATCTGTTGTACATTATCTGACTTTTCGACATTGAACTTGACTGGCTCGCTCCAGAATGCAGCGTCTGTGCGAATCGTGTAATTCCAGAGGCCGCCTGTACCTTCTTTCGGGGAAGAACGCATCACGATGGCGGCGAAGCAAGTCGTCACTCCTCGCAGGCTGCTGCGGCACTCGGTGGTCAGATCGTTTTCGGTATCAATCCTGGCGAGTTTCATGGAGGCATCGGCGGTGACGGCACTTGCGACCAAGTCGAGAACACGATCAATATCGCCTCCGCTGTAACCGTTATTGACCAGCACCACCTTGTCGCGGCCGCTACTCCTCGCGACATGGAACGCGCTAGACAGACTTCGCACAGGCTGCACAGGGCTAAAGCCGTATTTCGCAGGAGGAACGAAGAGATTTTTGGCAAAGCTGAAGAAGGCAGAGAGGATGAGTGGCAGCACAATAGCCATCATCAGGCATAGTGTCAGGTGTCGAAAGAGAAGCCATCGAAAGTTCTTGGACATCAAGGTCCAGATGTGTTTACGAAGCGCCATGACGGACCACAGACGCTTATTGTACAGCTCCCGACGGAGCGGACTTTGCGAAGGAGATGCCGCCGGCGTCAGGAATGCCGTTGTTGAATGACGAGAGTCCTATTTGATTGTTCTGGCTCGAGTATCGTCCACATGACAAGATTGAATGAAGTGAACGCGGTCGCATCTAGTAAGAATACTACTTTTTTGTCGACTTTGGCACAACGAAAGAACAACAGTCGCTTGTGATAAAAAGATGCAGCAGAGGCAAGGCTGATGAAATCCGCCGGCGATGTGCTCGAAGGAGAGGCAAAGCTGGGCTCAAGATACACATACGACTCGCGAGTCGTCGAGGCAGTGCGGCTGTGGGAGGAACAGAGCATCGAAGACGAGCCCCAAGACACGGACTCTTGGCAGGATGAGCGTCGACCTTGGTGAGTGAGCACTAGGCACAGAGTCGGACCAGAGTCCCTGAGCCAGCGCCATGATGACGGGAAAGCTGAACGGCATTGATGATGATGACGCGGACGGAATACGCCCGCCCGAGTCCTGACATTCTAGCTTCTGACACCTGCCCGACACCTGCCCGACACCTGCGCGGCATCTGCCTCGCACCTGCATGTTGCGGCTGTTGACAGCCCGTGGGCGAAGGGCCAAGGGCGAAGCACCAAAAAGGAAAGTGTCCGAGTGGCGGGCGAGTGGCTGCCGCCGACCCTTGGCTGGAGATTCATGTGTCGTTCATGTCTGTGATGCGATGGGATTGGGCAGAGGCGCTGCTGTCATCGGAGACTCCATGTAGACTGAAATATCGGCACATTCTCTATTCATCCGTGAGATCAAAGGCAAAGTAAGACGACCCTGGTACATTCTGGGCGTCTACAGAAAAAAAAAAGAAAGCAAAACCAAATTCGGGGTGGGTTGTCATTGTTTGTTGGATGCGTAGACAGCACAGCACCACGCCCACAGGCACGGCCCGACCATCTCCCGAAGCGTCACTCCCCCCAATTTGACGTCGACTTGGACTGCGAAGCTGCCATTTTCAACACCACGGCCCCAGTCTTCTTCATCTCTGCCATCTGCAATCTGCGTTTTGGTTCCCGAAACAACGGACGGACCAATAAAGACCCGACCATACCATGATATAGCCATTCAATACTCTCCCTTGCCGCCCGACGGACTGGTTTCGCTGCCACCATGTCCGTCAACCCTGCGCCGTCACTGCAGCTCGCAGATTATCTCGAGAAGCTGCCTGGCACCACGTTCAGGAAACTGTACCAGCAGCCCTCGACAGCGTTTGCTATATTCCGGCGCATGCTGCCGCACCTAGGTACACCCACTACGACGCTGACATGATTTGAACGAAAAAGGTGCAAGTCCAATAATCTACACACGGACTAACATAAGTATCTGCCCCGTCCTGTCTGTCTTAGCAAAAACCTTGGTCATGCGCATCCTGTACATGCCCAAGCCGATGCTCCTCGCGGATCTTGACGTGTGGGTGAAGCCAGACGCGAAAAGGTACGATCGAAACACATGTTTTCTGTGCGCTCCATTTTATGGTATACATATGTCGGCGTTTGTTTATTTCATTCTTCATTTTTTGCCTCTCTTCCCTCAACACACTAAATCGAAAACATGCAACAGACAACGGGACAATGCGATTGCGACCCTCAAAGGCCTCCACATCATCCAGGTCTCGGTGCCGTCGAAAGAAAAACCACAGGAAATGCAGCTTACTACCAACTTTAAGAACTCGCTGCGTCTCGCCCTCACTGGTGGCGGCGAACATAATTCCTTTGGCGTACCGTCCACACTGATGGTGCCACCCGAAATCGACCTGCCTTTTCTGGATAGATATGCACGGAAGAAGTGGGAGGATATCCTTCACTTTGTCGTCTCCAGTGTCGGGTACAAGAGCACGGGGGACGTGACTGGACCAAATAAGAGTGTGAAAGAGATTCTCATAGCAGGTCGACTGGTGGACAGACGACCGAATGGGAGCATTGGCATCACACAAGCCGGTTTCACATTCCTGCTCCAAGAGCCCAATGCACAAGTCTGGACATTGCTCCTTCTGTGGCTCGAAGCCAGCGAGACCAACAAAGCCGCGGGACTCGAAACCGTCGACATGCTCTCGTTTCTCTTCGTCCTGGCCAGTCTGGAACTGGGGCGCGCCTACGACACCAACGCTCTCACCGAACAGCGCAAGAATATGCTCCCGTCTCTTCTGGATTTCGGCCTCATTTACATCCCCCAACACAAGCGCTCCATGTTCTTCCCCACCCGACTCGCCACGACGCTCACAAGCGGAGGAAGCAGTCTTCGCTCCATCAGCGACGGTGTTGCAGCCGCCACGGCCGCTGCTCTAGGACCATCGTCTTCTGCTGCTGCCAACACCTCGAGCGCTGGCACTGGCAGTAGCAGCGGTCTGGGCGGCTCATCTGGAGATGGCAAGGGCAGCGTAATTATCGAGACAAACTACCGCATCTACGCATATACCCAGTCCACGCTCCAAATCGCCGTCCTCGCCCTCTTCTGCAAACTCAACATGCGATTTCCCGACATGGTAGCCGGCCGCGTCACCCGCACCTCCATCCGCCAAGCCATCAACTTTGGCATCACAGCCGACCAAATCATCTCCTACATGGCCGCCCACGCCCACGAGCAAATGCACCGCACTGCCACCGCCACCAACAAACCCATCCTGCCCCCCACCGTGGTAGACCAGATTCGTCTCTGGCAACTCGAGAACGAGCGCATGAAAACGACGGGAGGCTTCCTGTTTCGCGACTTTGAAGACCACAAGGAATTCGTAGACACGGCCCGTTTTGCCGAAGAAATCGGCGTTTTGGTCTGGAAGAGCGACAAGTCAGGCATGTTTTTTGCCAACAAGTATGAACAGATACGGGATTACTTGAAGAGTCGAAAACGGTTCGAGTGAAGTGCATGAAAAACGAGCAAGAAAAGAGAATAATAACAGAATATGACGCTAGCTTCAAAGTAAAATAAAAGAAGATGCCTCAAGAATTGATGCTTCAAGAGTTAGGAGGAATAAGACGGGTGCTAAAGAATTGATGCTTCAAGAGTTAGGAGGAATAAGACTGGGGCTATACATACATCTCTTTTTCATTTTATATAAAAAAGCCCGACTGGGTTTTATGAACAATTCTCTGCAATGCCACGCATGCCCATGGCGCGGGATGGTCTGAACTTGGCGCGGGGTGGCTCTGTAGAGGTACACAATTATCCATCTACCTATCTGGACTTTTTAGGAGTCTGCGCAGGACAGGCTGCCGAGGATGCTGGAATAGAACCCAATACGTTATTCACAGTCTATGTTAGATAAAACTAGTTATTCGCTTTCTGCTACGTTTCATCTTTATGATTCATATGATTGTTTATTTACAAGGACCCGTGCGGGTGATTCATGAAAATTATCAAGCCATTTCATTGATATCCGGATACAATACAATATCATACAAACAGTGAGGCAACCAGAAAAGGTGCCCTTAGGTCCCAAACCCAATCGTTTCTTTGGCGGAAAAGGGTCGCCCGTGCTCTGGGATATCTAATCCTCTTCATACGAGCAAACACAGAAAAAAAGGGAAAGGAAAAGAAAAAAGACGGAAAAAAGAAAAAGAAAGAGCAAAAGAAAACAAAAATAATCCAAAGCTCAGCCATGGCCAAAGCAACTTGCTGCGGCGCCAAACACACCGAAATCCCCTGCTTGTCTCCAAAAGACTTAAACAAAGACCGTCACCGACAAGTAATCATAACCAAACCCGTATCCGTGCAATCAAGAAATTTCCAGACCAGTCTGCCAGCCAAAACATGCCTGTCGTTACCACAAAGGGGAATCAAAGAGCCAACTGCCAACACGGGGTCTCCAAGTAGGTGCTATTAACAAGAGTGAGCCAGCCATGCCATGTATATCGCCAATAGCGCATTGGTGAACGAGAGAAACCCAACGGTGCGAAGAAAGCCAACGGGAAGCACTAAAAAAACGGTGTGGAAAGAAGAGGAGCTGAGGATGTGTAGCAGCGGCAAAAAGAAAAAGAGAAAGACGAAAAAAAAAAAGGTAAACGCAAAAATGCAAAAAATGCAAAAGACGACTGTCGTCTGTATTAGCACACGGCGACTCCGCTAGTCGAACTTGGTTTAAGGGCAAAGACGGCGCCACGTCCAGAACTGGGCACGGGTAATTGCTTCCTCAGCACCCCATCCTGGCTTGCCATGCTCTTAAATCGACTGCCGACACTGCCGAGCAGCAGCGTCTTCTTCCGGTCTGTGGTTTCAGAGGGACACTCGGCAGGAAGCAATTTTGGGCAGCCGACGCGACGCGCATACGATTGCTGCCACAAGCGCAGCGACTTTCTGGCTTCGTCTGTGCTGCAGAGCGCATCCAGGTGACTAAAGATGCGAGCGCATCTGTCGTCATCTTCCTCGTCAAGTCGTCGTCGGGGGTTGTAGGTGATTGTTGTGAGGGCAGATGTTGTATTGGACGGAGCGAGGTACGTCAAGCGGTTGCCAGACGATGTAAGGGATTGATGAGCCAGCTCAGCGATTTTTGGCTCTCGCCATTGATTGTCGACTCGGGATGAATACAAAGAAAGAGAATCCTCGTCGAGGTTTTCGGATAGAAAGCGGTCTTGCAATGCCATGAATCGGCCGGACCAGTACTCTGAACTTTGGGCTGCGTCAATCTGCCTGGTATCACGTCGGGAAGTGGATGCAACCGAGTTGGGAGTGGCATTGCCAGATGTCGGCGCCGGAGTAGTCACGGACGACGACGACGACACTGTCAAGGCCAAGGGGCTAGATATAAAGTCGGCCCTCTTAGCAGGTGAAACTTTTCGGGGCGTCATCTTGCTTTCGAGGCTAGAGGTCCAGGCCGCGGCCAAGCTCGGCCGAGAGAAGGACTTCTTGAGCCCTTGAAAGACCGTCATGGTCCTCGAGCGCGGCAATTTACTCTCCGTCTTTTGTGAGCTCATGAGCTTCATGTCTCGGTCTTTATCTCGACTCTCCTTGGTCTCCCAAGGCTCGAGATTTTCCTCATCCCCGACAGGAGTTGACCGGGCCACCAGCGTATACCTCGAGGGCTGCTTCAGAAGCGACCGCGTCGACAGGGATAATAGTGCAGGGCGTTTGCTGAAGGATCCCTTGGAGACCTTGGTAGCTTGGCTGTGGGTTACGGCATTGACGTCGGAGGCGACGGCAATAGGGCTCGTAGACGGGGCTCCCGTACTCAAGAAACTAGCAGATATGCGCCTCGATCGTCGAGAAGCGACGGACACAGTAGGGGTCGAAGGACCAGATTCACAGTCTTTGATGCTGTCGACCAGCTCCAGACCCTCGCTGCGTATCAGATCTGGACCACGTGAAGTTTTGACTGGGCCCAAAGGTGCCGATATAAGGGGTCGTTGTGATGTGCGTCTGGGCATGGTGTAACGCGTTTCACATGCCTGTGAATGTCTCAGAATTGATTCGATATCTTCTCTCCGTTACCAACCGCAGAATTATTTGTAGCACCCAATATGAAAGTGGACCGCGAGGCTGCAGATTTCCCGCCTCGATGAGCAACTTTTGTTTGTTCAGCAAAAAATGATTGTGATGCCGTCTGGTTGATAAGCGCATGCCACCCAGCCGAGTGCGCATGTAATTATCTTCTCGTCTTTTCTTTTTGGGGATCCTTGTCTTTTCTTTTTCGTTTTATATTTTTTTAAAAAAAAGAATAATAATAAAACCCCAACAAAAAAAAAAGACCAGGAAAAATAAAAGACACAAACAAGACGCCAGGCAGAAATCGGTTGTTATGAGAAACGCACAATCTGGCAGGCTGCCCCGACGCGAGTTGACCCTGGCTCGCAAACGGGAGAGTCTGGCACCTTAGTGAATCGAGTTATTGCCAAACCGGGTAAGAGTGCTGCTGATTTGTTTTCGTTTGTCTCCCGCAGCCATGATTCGGGGGAAGGGGAAGAAAAAGAAAAAAAATAACAGAGAAGAAAATGATGAGCAGTCGCTTTTCTTGGCCGGTGAATGGCTGAAAAAGTTGTTGAAGCAGACGTGCTCGCTAAAAGTCGGGGTGTTGGGCAGGTGGCAGACAGCCGTTTGCAGCTGCTTTTTTTTTAGAGGTCAGAATGTCTGGAATCTGGAATCCGGACGCCGCCCCGCGAAATGGGGCCTCAGATGACCGGGAAATGGAGAAAAAAAAAAACAAAAAAAAAAATGATGGCTTGCCAACCTCGTCTTTGGCATGTCTCGAGTAAAATGTGTTCATGTCTAGTAGGTCTTTGTTCGCATGTCCCTATCTGTCTCGTCCTGTCTCGTCTTGTATATAATGACCCTCGCAGAACAGTGCCTCGCACCGCATCCGCATCCCATGATGCATCCCATCCGCCTCATGACCTAGCTACTCGTCACCCCACGATTCAATCTGAAACTCATACACAACATCGCCCTCTCCTCGTGGAATCTGATGCCCGTTCCTATCCCACAAGGCCCTCTCCACAAACTTGACTCTTCCGTGCCAGTCCACCAGCATCACTGTCTGTCGCTGCGTGCCGTACAGCCCGCTTTCAAAGCCATTCGACGCCTGCGCGCTCACCTCGGGCTGCTGCTCCAGCAGAATCTCCTCGACGGCCTTGAGCGAACCCTCGTCCTCTGCCCACTCCGCCTTTCCTTTTGCTTGCGCCTCTTCCATCGCCCCCCTGTGCGTCTCGTTGCCCAACTCTGGCACGAAGATGGTGTGTCTCAGCAGGCCAGTCACCTGCTCAAAGGGCATGTCCGGGTCCGTGGCGGGAAAGGTATCGGTGTCGAGGAGATGAAAAAGACTCTCGACCAGGTCGTCTTCGCAGGACTTCTTCTCCACGGCGGCTTCAACGGCAGCGCGGAGCAGGTCTGTCCCCAACTCCACCTTGGGCCATGGGGGTTCCGCATCAAAGGTGGTGTTGCTCAGTCCCCATGTCTCGCCGCGCGTGCGGGCCACAAGAGGCACCTCATCGGCATGTCCTGCCCTGTTGCTGACAATGGCGATGCCTGGATTGTTCCTCGTCAACTTGCCGCAGACCATGGAGAAGCCGCCCACGCCCTTGACGCCTCCGTCCTTGACGAGGTGGTGCACGCCGTCCTTGACGGTATCGCCTAGTCCGGCCAACCAGGCTGTGACTATACCGCCGCGGGACTTGATTCCGTGAATTGGGTGACTCGCATCATGGGTGTTGGCCTCACGATAGTTGGTCAGCACGGCGAAAAGGCCGTCCTTGGTGATGCCCATCCATGTTCCTTTCTCAGCACGTTGCAGGTCCCTCGACGATAAGACCTGACGCTCCGTCGCAGGGTGCGTCCACCAATGTGGCCGGGATGTGGGGCGGAGGATGAATTCATCTCTGTTGTCCAAAACGATGAGCGCATAGTCGGGATGGGCTGTCGTGAAAAGAACTATGCACATGACGTCCCGTCTGGTATGTAAATAGGTGCAATGGAGCGCGTGTATGACAAAGAAAAAGGGCGAGCTGAATCGTGCCAGGGCTAGTAATGTGGCACCGGAGATGACGAAGACAATGTCGATGACGATGACGATGACGATGGGACACGGTTCACGGCGCAGTCGTCCCAGATATTTTCGAATAGCACACAACAATGGCGGCACGAGAAACAAGAACAACAAAGTCGGGAATAGGTTGATATATGGATGGATTGATGGACCGATGCATGCATGTCGCTCCACCCGTCCGTCTCTCCATGTCGCGCGACGTTGAAACGCCTCGTACCCAAGTACTGAATCGGCCCACCTTGGCGCCACCTCCGCCGTCCACTAACTTACTTAGTACTTGAATATTCTTAGCCCCCTTGGCACTTGGCACTTGCCACCAACATGCCACCAAACCACGGCCGGGTCGAATCTGCAGCAAAATACTTTGCTGTGTACATAATCATAATGCAATCATGTTGGACCAGACACCAAAGACTCTGGCCGATCAGAGGCTCCACAATGGCGCTTTGTTTACAAGACTTCTTCTATTCTTTTCACTTCAGACGCTTCTGCTATTCTCACTCTGGTCTCTGGTATACTTCTATACTTTCTTAACCTCTTTCGGTAAAGGGCGAAAAAAAAAAAAGAACCAAAACTAATAACAAAACCAGTACCAGTACCAGTATCAAACCAAAAACGAACAACCAAAACTAGACTGGAAGAAAAAAATAATGAAAAATCAAAAATCAAGAATAAAACCAAAGCCAAAATCAAGATCCCTCCGTTGCAAATCCTCAGAATCGATATATTCCCAGCATATACATTTCTTCCTTTGCGTTTTTATTTTACAATCTAACTAGCGCACATGCCTGTGTGTGGTGCCAAGTTTCAAAGTATATATGAGAAAGAAAAAAGATAAAAAAAAAAAAAAGATACGATCTATCTCCTGTTGAAATTGAGAAATCGACTCTGCTATCAAGTTAGAAATACAAGTCACCTGAAGCATACGCAGAGCAAGAAACAGAACGTACCGCAGTGAATAGGATAATCAAGTTGCTACCGATAAAGGCCATGAAAATACCCAAATCGCGCCATCTATTGTCAAACGACAGGTCGAGGGGTTTAAAAAACTCGTCTCCCACTTTGTACGCGCAGTACTCGCAGTTTTGCGTCTGGTTGTTGACAAGGTATCCCGATGCACCTGCCTCAAAGAAAGCAGTCATGTACTCTCCGCAGGTTGTGTTGTCGGGTGCAACGAACCGACTGAGTTCGCCCGACGTACAGACTACGTCGAGGCCATGCAACGCAGTAGTGACCATGCCACCGATCAGTCGAGTGAAGGGATCAAGCTGGTAGAGCCACGTGCGCCAGAATGCGGGCATTTGACGTGCAGGAATAGAAACGCCACAGAAAAGGGAAAAGATGGTGACAACCAATGGATCGAACTGCGCTGAGATGCGTGATGATGGCGTCAGCGAGGCGATGCCTTGGCCCATGGTAACAGAAAAGACTTCTGTAATGAGTATCATCAAGAACTGGTATCCAGCCCGAGACGGTGTCGCGTCGAGACCAGGCATATAATACAAACACACAAAAAATACGATGGCGCAGAGAACAGAGTATGGCATTTCGGCCGCGACAATGGCTGTCACGAATGTCGAGGGAGAGTACATCTTGGACGACGCCTCGCGGAAGAAAAGCGCCCGCTTGATGTGGAACATGACTTCGACTTGGGTGATGATAAGAGCTGGCAGAACGGTGGCCTGGAAAATGACAAAGACGGTGTACTGGAGCGAAGAGCGGGAGTGGTCGAGGTTGAGATACGCCAAGCCCGAGATGAAGGCCACGGCGAAGTGGTTGAACAAGCGAGTGAAGAGGTAATTGGGCGAGCGCCAAAAGCCACGGAACATGCGTCCACACACAATCTTGAGCTGGTGATGCGCGGGCGACGCGTACTCCGTTTCCAAATCGTGTTGAGAGCCCTGTGTCGCACGTTTCCTTTCCTCTCTCATCTCGGCGATGGCCTTCTTGACGTGCTCCAGCTCCGGACTCTCTTCCCAGATGTCAGCCCAGTCGCGGTCGCCAATGCGTCGCGCGCTCCCTGCACCAATGGCTTCCAGCATGAACTCTGCCACGTTGTCTGTGGGAGGAGCCTCGGCGCCGTTGCGCTTCAGGTAGGCTCGTAAGGTGGACGCATCTTCGCCAATGCCGCCAAAGTACACGGTTCGGCCTCCACGCTGGAGCAGCAAAAGCCGATCAAAGTTTTCGAACAAGGCCGCGTTGGGCTGATGAATGGTGCAGAGAATGGCCTGTCCAGCGGCCGCGAGCTTCTTGAGAAATCGCACAATGTTATAAGCGCTTTGGCTGTCAAGGCCAGATGTCGGCTCATCCAGGAACAGCAGAAGCTCAGGCTTGGCGGCCAGTTCAACACCAATGGTAACTCTCTTACGCTGCTCGACCGTCAGGCCAGCCTCGGCAGTACCAATAATGCAATCCGCAATAAGCTCCATCTCAAGAAGAGCAATGATTTCCTCAACGTATGCATGACGCTCGGCGACGGGCGTTCCATAGGGCTGCCTGAGATCAGCTGAGAACCGAAGCGCTTCCCGCACCGTCTGCGTGGGCTCGTGTAAATCGAGTTGTTCGGCGTACGAGGTCGATCGCTGGAACTGCTTGCCGGGCTTGGAGCCGTCAACGAGAACGTCACCACTGATGACGCCAATATTCTTGCGCGAGGCCAAGACGTCAAGCAAAGTGGTCTTTCCAGCTCCCGAAGCGCCCATGAGAGCAGTCAATTCGCCAGGTCGCACGTATCCGAATATATTGTTGAGCAGTCGCCGCGTACCGGACTCAACCGGAACGTCATAGCAGAGGTTTTCCCAGGTCAGGATACTTTCAGATTGAATGCTAAGGTCTGATCCTGCTTCATTACTCTTGTCTGCGCGCTTAGCCTCACGCTTCGTCATCAGCTGCTCATTGAGTGCCTTTCGCTCCTTGTTCGGACGCAAATAGACCTTGAATGCGTTTCCCCCCATGCCAAACTTGACGACTTCGCCCAAGACAACGTTAGAAAGCAGAAAGAAGACAATGATGGCAAAGACGATGCCCCAGTTGCGCCACAAGTCCCCAGGATAGTACGAGAAGCCTTGCGCAACGTAATCAGCTCCGGTGACGAGCGTAGTTCCCGCTTTTGAGCCTGGCAGAGTACAAACTTGATGGTTGATGTCGGTATAGCCTGGACCTGAAGGGATGAGGGAGTCGGCAGTACAAGTCATGTTGATGCGCTGGAATTCGTTCTGCATCAAAGAGCTGAAAATGAGACCAAGCGGGTTGATCCATAATGTCCATCGCAGCCAAGCCTTCTGTGACTGATTTTGTAAGATATAACCGGAAGTGAGGACGAAGATAGTGATCACGACGACAGCGAATTTGATAGCATAGTCAAAGTCGGGGCTGACGCAGCCAATGATGCGAAAGAACAAGGTCATCGCAATATTTCCTGACAAAATCAGCAAGTAAAACGTAAAGAAAGCCCCCGCCTCTCTGACGAGTCCTGTCATAAAATAGACGATGATGGAGAATACCATGACTTCGAGAGCCGAGAAGACCTGATCCACTATAATCTGGCTGATCCAAAGGGCCGATGGTCTGTGGAACGCAAATGCCTTGTGTTTGTTGACAATGGATCTACCCAACATGGTTCCTGCAAGTTCGGAAAACGCTTGAAAGGCATTGAACAAAAGCGCAAAAAATAAAAGACCGCCCTTGCTGAAGGCGCTGGCAGAACTTTTTTGCAAATTGAGATAGAGTGTGCCCAGAACGACGGCGATGATTAAGCTTCGCATCCAAGCCAAAGTTAGGTTGAATCGATCCTGCAGCTTCAAGATGAATTGTCGCTTCACAAGGGCCCAGACTTGCAGATGGAAGCCGACTTGATAGACAGATTTTTTTGACGTGCCACGCTTGCTTTCCTTGACTGCCGCGTGAAAGTCCTCGTGCTTGTGCTTCTCCTGCTCCAAGTCGCGCTTGTAGTTGGCAATCTCGCATTCGATCCTCTTTTGGTAGTTGGATTTGCGGAACGCCTCCAGCAAAGTATCTGGACTGTGCGGTGCATTGCTCGCTGATCGGCCCGGGGCGTACCGTCTTTCGAATTCATCAGTACAGCCCGTCAGGTAGTCGGGCGTGGTTTGTCTCGGTCGTGGTGCGAAGCCAAGTCCCTCGAAATAGCTTCGGGCTTCCTTGGCAGGGCCAAAGTAGATCTGCTTGCCTTGGTCAATGACCATGACCTTGTCAAAGAGGTTGTAGATATTTTCGGAAGCTTGGTACAGAGACACGAAAGTGGTTGTTTTGTACAAGTTGGTCTGAATGCGAAGTGATCGGGCAAAGTCCAGTGCTGTGCTGGAATCAAGACCACGGGTGCTGTTGTCCCACGAAAGAATGCAAGCATTCGTAATCATCATCTCAGCAATGGACACTCGCTTGCGCTCACCGCCGGAAACACCTCGAACAAAATGATCGCCGACAACCGTCTTCCTCGTGTGTTCGATATTGAACATTTTGAGCAAGGTGGAAATGACGTGCTGCTTGAAATCCGTCTTGGTCATGTTGCCAGGGCGCTTGGCGGGCATTTTTGTATCGAGAGCAAAGCCCAGGGTCTGTTCAACGGTCAATGTGGGATGGTGAATGTCGTCTTCGGCATTGTACACCGCTTCACCTCGGTAGCGCTTGAATTGCTTGGCAGTCCACGGGCCATAGAAGACATTTCCTTGAACATTCGTGTATCCATGCCGTTGGTTCGCAATGACTTTGAGAAATGTCGTACATCCAGATCCCGGCTTGCCCAGGACCAGTACCATTTCTCCAGGGTTGCAGACACCTTGAAAGCCATCGAGAAGTGTATTCTCCACTGGCTTCTTGCCCACGCCCAGCAATTTCATGACGGGTGTGATGACGTCGAAGAAGTTGACAAAGGCATCAGGAAAGGTTTGGACATAGTTGGCGTTACCGCCGATGCCTTTTACAGTGAGGCCATCCCAGCATGCTCCAATGTGTTTGTCTTTGATACCGACAGCCTCTCCAGCAGCAAGGTTCCCGCGCAAAGCCGCCTCAAGATCAAAAACAGAGTCGGATTCTGTGTCTATCCGTGCGGTTTTCGAGTCTACGGGCACAAACTCGTCAAGATCAATGTTTTTCGCTTTGCTAAACCGATGACCGGCTCGAGATACACCTGTAAATTCTCTCTGCAGCTCAGCAAACTCTGCCTCTGCCTGTTGAATCGACACGCCGGGCCCAAGTGTAGAAGCATCTCGGCCGATGGACTGGTAGTATGCAGTAGTTGTGGTAGAGTCTTGAGAGGTTCGTCGAGGCAGTTGGGAAGCGCCGGTGTCCGAGTATTGATCCGTCATGATTCTGCTGCATCACCCAGGACCGAAAGCGCCAGACGTTCCAAAAAACACTTGGATCTCGTGTTCACTAATAATGGGCAAAAGAAAAATCAGACGATGAAACGGCCGCCCTTTTCATGCAACGGGAAGCTGTGAGTGGGGTGCTGGGTTTCAGAGCCAAACATGAATCGGCTATCGGAAGTGAACCGCGGAGGCAAACGGGACGGGAAAGGAAGACAGCAGGAGATAGCAAAGTAGTTCTGGGGAGAAAGGAGAGGGTTATACCGAAATAAACGAGCTGAGTGAGGCATTGGCTGTCTGCTTCATGGGAAAACCACACATTAACCGTCCGCCTCTGATACACGAGGGCCAGGGATCATTCATCATTTTATTAAGCAGGAGAGAAACGGAAAACGGGCCTGACCCGTTCGGCCATTTCACAGGGTGTGTGGGCTTAAGACTTGAAGCAAGTGCCTAGGTAGTGAGGGAAGTGGATTTCTGTTGCCGATGTGGGGAACTGATGGACGTTTGTCTTGGTCTGCCTGGATGCCGGGACATGGAACCGGGGGGGGGGGGGGGTGGTCCCAGATTCGGCTCGTCGAGAGTCGGATGGACGCTTGATATGAAGACCAAATCCACGAAACGCGTACGAAATGCTTTTAATCCGAGATGGTTCCGACTCCGAGTGGTGGAAGGGAGTGAAATGTGCCGTCATCGTCATAAACGTCTTTTGCCTGGCAGCCAGCACCGGTCAGAGCAGTCATGACGCGAAATGAGCTCTGGAGTCTGGCTTCAAAAGTTCTCTTACCGCGCACATGATGGCGGCCGGGGGTGTCGGCCGTTGGCTCTTTGCCTGGCACCTGCGACGGAAGCGGGGACGGACAGTGAAGCTCCATCCATGCTTAAATATGCACACATGTATGTAAGTGCCGAGTAGTGAAGCCAGCGAGCGCTAGGCAATAACGAGATCCGGAGGTCTTGTCTGGCGTTGTTGTCTTGGCCGGACATGGGATAGAATTGCCACGGCAGGCTGGGTGAGTCAGCAAGCAGCACACGGTGCAGGCATCTATCTGCAGGAGTCTGCAGGAATCCGCAGGAGCGTTCAGTGGCGCCTTCCGGTTCCATGTTGAGTGCCGCCATCAAGGGGCACTAAGCTGGCATGCCACAGGCTAGCCTCCAATCACCCAAGATCCCCGGCCATTTACTCCCCGGCCAGGCACGACTTCTCATTGTGCCTCGTGCACACTGCATGCATCGGCCATTTGTGCACTAACTAACGGCTTCGCTCCTCGGGTCCGACAGAAGACGGATCTGGCAATGTCGAAACTGTGCCTGTCTGTTCGATGGCCTCAAATACATACATACACATATACCTAAAACTTGACTCGGACTCGCGTACCCCACACGTATCGCTGCCCTGCCGTCGCTGCGACGAGACGAACGAGGCCAATGCAACTGCGGACGGGAAAACCACACAGCCAATGTCTTCTCGACCATGCAACATGCTCGCGTCTACATCTCAGCGAGTAATCGGTCGAATAAGCTTGAAAGGAAAAGAAGAGCTCCGACTAGCATCAAATGGTCGATTTCGAGGGGACAAGGAAAAAAAAAGACGCCTTGATATTCTCTTCCAAGGCAGCTGCTAGACTGCGTCATCGATCAAACGGTGTCATCTTTATACAATCCCTGCTAGTGCACTCAATTCTTTGTCACTCCGCTGAGATGGCGGAGACTTGGTGCTGTGGGTGGGTCGAAATTTTAAAAATTCCAAACTCCTTTCGCACCAAATGCAGCAGGGTATCAACTGTTCGGAATTCCACCATGGCAGAATAGCTCTAGCTGTGTCTACTTTACTGTTTTAAGAGCTATTGCTGCCACGTTTCCCGCGCCGAATGACGCTATTTAAATTGGCTACCTATTACACGAATGCATGTCCACTCGAAACGAAGGCCCTTTGTGCCTCAAACACGACGTACCGGGGAAAATTCACCAAAAGTCATGAATAAGAGCACTACATATTACATATGCATGTACACAACATGTACATACGTACATAGGTAGTTGACATTTGTCAGCGACGTGATCAGCAGCAGGGTTTTATACTTAGCCGACACGGAGATGCCTCTCAGTAAGCGACCGTCAAAATATGGAATGCGCCGAGTGACTCACGAGAGTATCAGCACCCACTTCCTTTCTTTTTCGGTGTCTTTTCTTTGGGAGCAGGAGAAATAAAGTCCGTATCGGTCCGGTCCATCCCTTATCCTTTTGCGTGCGCAATGGCGCCAACCGGGTCACGAAAACGCTAGCGACCAAATTATGCCAAGATCAAGTACAACGTACTTGGCTCTATCTCAGAATTACAATATCATACAAGTCTTCATCGACCTCTTATAATAACGAGCTATATTCTCTTCATGCACCTCACAGCCAGATCGAAATCATCTCCCATATCGGTGCATGCATATGGGTCGTCTACCTCATTAGCCCCCCTCTCAACGCCCACTCAACTTGATAGCGTCAAATAACGTATTCTGCCTTTCCATTCTCCAGACAGTCACGATAGATAAATACATACATAGCTGAGGGGGCGCCTTGTTCGGCATCCTCGTCCTCGTCCGTGCAGCCACATGGCCCCGCGGCACAAGCCGGAATTTGCGTCAGGCCCAGCACCCAGCGCCCCAGAACAGTCCGCGCGTCAACCTTCCCCGTGCCCTGAACCTGGCCCCCGTTCCATCCATCCTGTTCCAGAATCAGTCAGCATCCAGGGCACACACCCGCGGAACCGCATCCAAGACCAGGAACAGTAACGACACTCTATTGTTCTGTCGTGGTGCTTGCTTGCGTTGCCTTGTAGGCAGCCAGGACCGAGCAAAGGCTTGTCATGGCCTAGCCTATCCACCGGGACAGGTTCACCTCCCATCACTCACTGTCCACGTCCCATGCTGTCAGGATCTAGATGTGCCGGTGCAGACTGTTCCAAAAATGTCATGTCTACAGTGCGTACCCCTAAATCTGCGTAATGTACACCACAGGGGGAGTCAAAGCAATCAAATCATGACTTTATATGTTGTGAGACAGCGGGGGTTGGGCATCTGACGGGTATATTACATACATAGGCATATACCACTGTCTTTATAAGGAGGCTTATATACACATACACCCATACATTCATATATACTTATAAATAGGGCACTATCCTTACTGCTCCCCCTGGCAATAACAGCACGCTAGGTTACGTGCGCTTCGCTGCCAGAAGGGGAGAGAGGGGCTTGCATCTTTGTAACCATCTGAGTGGTGTATTGCGTGGTCGAAGAAGGGGTCAAAAGGGGGGCCTTGCATTTTGAGATTCATCATGGGATTCATCATGGGATGGGATTCGTCATGTTGCGCAGGGGGACCCGAGTCAGCTGCCCGGATAGTCTGCTCGCCGTGCATCGTATTGACCTTTGATATTTGAAGACAGCAGCTACGAGAGACAGCTTGGCCATGTTTGGTTTCTGCTCCTCCAAACTGACACATACACTCCACTCAAAACGTTTTGGAACACATGCACCATGTAATTAATGGCCCTGACCTGCGTGTTTCATGCTTTCTCTGCCTAGCCATCTCATTACTCATTACAGTCCGTTCTTTTTTTTTGTCTTTTTTGTGTTTTATAAATCGTAGACCTAGGATTTCGGGGCTCCCGTCTCATCAGCCCCAGTGCAGTCTTCCACCCACAAGTCCAACTTCACGCCATGCCGAGTCATTGTCATTGAGAAGCTTGTAGCCGTAGTAAAATGTTTTCATGAGGCATCGCAGACACCTCCCGCAAGGCTAAAGCGCGATTCCCGTCATTAACAGATGCACCCCGTAAAGTAAGTACATGTATGCAAGGTGCTGCAACGATCAATACGAAGCAGTACCTTGCGGCCAAATGGTTTCACCCAGACGTTTCAGTTTCATGACTGGGGCCTGCCGAAGCGGCTATCAAGCCGCGACTGCAGAAAGGCGCCTGTTTGCGCTGAGCCATTGCCGTTGCGTATTAGTAATGTAATCCTGTCACCATGCTCTGTGAACATCACTCGCCAATTTGTACGAGTGTCCAATTCCAAAATTCCGAAGGTCGTACAGTATATCTTGCGGCTCGACACAAACAGGCTCTCCAACCATTTAAACCTTCTCAAAGAGGTACATTTCCACTCTCTCCGACTCACGTCCTAAAACAGGAAGTGACAGAACCAATTTATCAGTAATTTTCCAGTCCTCAGCAGCCATCATGTCAAAGAGAATGAGTTCGTCATCGTGTCGTGGTTTCGTCGCGAGAAGGACCTTTGTAGCAAAGGATGCATCGTTCGGGTCAAATTTCTTGTTCAGATTATGCACGCCGGACAAGGTGCCGACGAGGGCCGGGATAGTGTCGGCATTGTATGTGCAGTCACTCAGCATAATGAGGTCCCAGCGACGGTCCAGAACCATGCAACCAAAGGACCCTCGGCGACCATCGTTCCAGTCCAAGTTCTCATACATGACTTGCGCGTAGCCGAGGTTTGAACCAGATCGTTGCTCGTACAGATAACTCATGTTGGAGCGTGCGCTGGGCTCTGCGTCCTCGCAGTCCGTCATGAGAATGGTGCAGTTGCCCGTGTCCTTGGGATATACAGCAGCGATGCCGATGCCCAAGATGCCAACGCCACAGCCCAGCTCAAGGACGTTGGCACCTTCCTCCTTGTGGAGGATTCGATGTATCTTTTGCATGCAGCTGCTCTGGCTGGGCGCGAGGTCGGGGAAGTTGAATGTTCCAGCGATGGCCGACATGGCCACCAAGCCGGCATCCCAGACGTGTCGAGCGATGCTGTGCCCGATTTTCTCAGCAATGATCAGGTAATGCGGCGGCTCACCTGGACGGCTCAGCAGGATGCGACGAAGAGCAGCATCGCCATCGACATGCGGTCCGCTTAAGCCAACCGTGACGGTCGAGATGAGTCCCTCGGCGCGATCCTCGTCGTTCTCCATGGACGACGTGAGAATGTTGTAGACGCTGTTGGCAGCCAAACTTGGTTTGGCGGGCCCAATTGACAAGTATACCGTATCTCCGTCTGTAATTGCATTCTCAATCTTTCTTGGAAGCTTGTATACCGGTTTCATGACCCGATGTCCCATCTGCCATTCGAGTGGAGACTTCTCGATTAAGGAACATGACACGTTCGGGTATGGGTACGAATCCGTATGAGCCCTGACGGTAATACCCACGGGATTCGTGGGGGACAAGAGCTCGTCACCCAAGTCATTTGCGACTTCAAAGACAACGGAGGTTTGAAACCCATCATCGAGCACCTTGACCCGTGGGGGTCCATTAAGTCGCACGTAATGCATCGTAGAAGAAGTTGATGAGCGTCGATGTACTGACGGACGGCTAAGAGGATAAGAAGGGAAGAAACAAAAAAAAAAAAGGAGAATGAGAAGAAATGGTGAGAAACGAGAAGAATTGCCGTCGATGATTAAAAATTAAGTAAGTAAAAAGTAAAAGAAGTAGGAGGTAGGAAGTAGGAAGTAGAGTAGGTACGTGAGTAGTATTATTATTATCAGTGAAGACTCGAACCAGCTCGGGAAGGCACAGACAAGATGTTAAAAAGAGTGTTCACAATAAAATGTTCATTGCCTAGGGTGAATGGGTAAGGAAGGAGGATGCAGAGGTCTTTGCATTTGTCGCCGACAGCGTAGATTCGATGAACAGAATCGCCTCTGATGCCTGTTCGGGCTGAAAAAAACAAAAACAGAAAACAAAAACAAAAGTGTGTGAGAGAGTTTGCGCAGCTGTGAAAGTGACCAAGAAGAAGCGCGATGACGAATCTACGCCCATACGAGCGCCTACACTAAGTATGGGGTACGTGCCCTGCCTGTCCTTTGCCCTGCCGGGCTTAGTCATACGGCCAGACCCGCCAGCTTTGTGCCTTGGAAGCTCTCCAACTTGATGCTCTCGCATGCGACGGTCAGCAGTCAGCAATCAGCAATCGCGGCGACAGGTTGGGCATCGCTTTTGCGCCCGGTGAATCACATGGCCACTGCTTCACGAGATATTCCCTTGTCGACGCTGTTCACCGGCAACTGCTCATCACGAGTCACCAAAGCGAGCGTCTCTCTTCTGCTTCAGTCTTTGGTGCCATCTTTGCTGCTCCAGCTGCGCAACTTGACCGTGTCGATCAAGAACAAGCGAGAATCGCGACCTCTGTGTGATCAAGCCGAGATCAAGCCGAGATCTACTGTGTTCAGCCATATTCATCACCGTCGACTTTGACTCATGAATGGGTTCGTGTCGGTTCTACATACCCCGGACGATGCTAAAGTGTATGGCACAGGTACAGTATCGAGTCCATTCGCTTACAAGTCTGGAATCATGGGTTCGATCCGACAGTCGGCATCAGTACCGCGTGCTCGTCTGCCCAGTCTGGACAGGCAAAGCCAAAGACTCTGGTCCATTCTTAGCCTACGTCGCACGTCGTGGCCGGCGATGTTTTCTATTTTTCCACAAGATAATTCGGCTCATCTTAAGACGTGTCAGAGTCGCCTAGTTCTGCGGATAAAACTAACAAAACGTCGAGTCAAGTGAGTACATGAAATCAACGTCAACGTCGGTTCAACTCTCTATGCACGGGTGAGAATGCTACATTTTGCGCAGTGGATGGTTTTCCTTTTCTATTATTTCTCACGCACTCCTCTGAAATGATGACGTGGAAGAACCACCCCATCCGTGGCGCTGACCCAGAAGAAAGTACCCATACAACATACAGAATATGAATATGAAAATGAATATTGGTCTGCAGCAAAGGTGCATGCATGCATTGATTTGTACCGGCGCACCAAGGACAGGGGAGAAACATAAAAGGCCTCAACTGCAACTAGATCCGTGCATATCTCAAAAGGCCCCGGCGTACCAGTTGACGTCTACAGTACATCCCCTGAATGATTTTACACCCAGTACTTACGCCACTAAACGCCACTTTCTTAGAGGCACCTTTCTTAGCATCTGATTCGCTGCTCTAAGCTAGGTACTGTCTGTGCCTTTGTGGCTTAATACAAGGCTGTTTTATTGGATAGAGCCCCCCCGGCCATGTACCGTTGTAAAATCATACAGGGGGTCTATTGTACATGCCATTGGGTCCTCCCCCCCCCTCCTTTCCCCTCCTTTTCTTTTCCTGTTTCCCAAGAATTCATGCCGTCCTGCTGGTATGGGGAATATGCATGTCATCGAATGGCATGCCACGATGCAAAGCGCCCCGCCCCTGCACATTTAAGCGCCCTGGGTTACCGTCATCACAGCCAGAGCAGTATCACATTGTGGTGGTCACACAGAGCCCAGCACGGGGAATCCAGATGCAACAAAACAGGCGTGTTGATTGCCTGTCCATGCAAACAATTTAACAACAAAAAGTCGACGAAGCTGACGGGAGCTGGTGGCGAACCTGAGCGACCATAGATTTGTCGGGTCACCGGTCCTGGTATGCCGCGTCCTTGCAGATCGAGTTTGGTTGCCAAAAGCGTCATCGTCATACATACATATACATACCTAGTATGTGCACATGATGTACATGTCTACTTGAAAGTTTGTATATCTTGTGTTTGTATATCTTTGACTCGTCAACCCGCATTTGATGCACGGCCCATCGTGCATAATGACCAACCGGATGGGCTGTGCCTTGGAAAAGCGGCAAGTTTGAACAAATATGCGGCGGGACGGTTGAGGATTCAACCAAGTTTGCTCCAACACACTCGCACCAACAACCAGCTCAAGTCAACTTCTATTTCACGTGTGACCTACAGCCACACCACCAGTCAATACAAAAGGACAAAAGGACCAACTACCTGTGTGTGTCCTACACGCACGGATCGTCCCCGGGCCTGCTTCTGCTGGGTATGGAGGGGGGGGGGGGGGGGGGGGGGGGGGCGGCAGGCTCTGGAAAGACATCAGTTAGTATCCCAGGTCTGCTACACAGGAAAAGCAGCATCGTATACCGAGATGGGAACCAACACGGCAAGGTCTCCTCTCCCGGTCCGACCAACCACCTGGTCAGTGTACCACAGCACGGGTCATTCTTACCCCTCAGACCGGAAAAAAGCAAAAGCAAAAACAAATTAAAAAAAAAAAACAAGGAAGACGAAAAAAAAAAAGAAAAGAAAAAAGAAAAAAATTAGGACGCCTCCCCAACCGTCCGAGACAGGTTTGTCAGAAAAAGGATCAGACTGGCCAGGCAAACTGACGGCATCGCGCCCATCCCCCTTTCCTGACCCGTATTTTCTCCTCGTACATGCTTGTTCAAATAAGATGCATCGTACAATAAAACGATATTCACGTCAAGGTGGCTTAGAGCCGTGTGGCATGAAGAACCGGACACGGACTGACTGACAAGGAGGGCGTAAATGGGATGCCTCTCCCCTTTTCTTTTCACGTCTCTTCATTTCTTTTTTTTTCCCGCTCCTCTGCCGCGTGTGGCTTTTTTCTCTACGACCAATCAGAATGCCCAGTCGGGACAACCGGTAACAAACTGCGGCTGAAGGACGAAGAAACACAAAGAAATAAATTGTATGGCCTGATTGTGGTAGCCATGTCTGTTTACTGCCGGGATGGGCATGTCCGGAGAGTAGCATTGTAATTTGCAAATACGCGAATACACTGCTCTGTGTCTGTGTACTTTTTTGCTTTTTTTAAGAGTGTATGTATGTATATGTGCTGCTGGAGCGCACCCCGATTGTCCCATGAGAGGTCATGTACATACATATGTATGTGTATTTGATGTTGGTGCAGTGAGCATAGGTGAATGATGGTGAAAAGACATATTGTATTGCCTGCAACTTATGTACCTACTTTAGTATACTCGTCAGATCAATACTTTCCAACATGAGAACACAGTCCCGTCAATTTGCACAGGCCTCTCGAAAAAGAGCGTGCGTGAACACGCCTGGTCCTGTTTCGTGTATATATGTATATATGTCAGAAGCACACACACACACACACACACGGGCGGGCACACACGATAATCATGTCAATATCCTAGGGGAACGGCCTAATCTGTACATACAGTGGGTGGCCGCACCCTACAGTCTAGTTATAAAAAAAAGGGAAAACAAAAAAAAAAGACGGTAACTAGAGTTTTAATAAAACCTTTCAATCTATCATTATTTTCTCTATATACTTACGCGTGGCCCTGTTTGTAGGGTCGCGATGCGTCTAGCCATCGAAACACTTGGGGGCTGTATACTCGTCCCTCATCAGACTTCACATTCACAGGCAAACGATGCGCCCACGATTGTGCCAATAGCAGCAACGAATATAATGCATATACATGTATAGTAGTAGGTAAAAAGTACCCCTCGCATCTCCAACTTCAAACTCGTCCATTCGCGCCCGTACCACACCAATCGTCCAGCCCATGTCAATTTCCAGCTTCCAGTTCCAGCTTCCAGTTCCAGCACCCCCCGTCCAGACAACACTTTGACTACGACCCCCTTCCGCGAAACCTCCCACCCAGCCTCCTTTGCCTTTTTTTTTTCCCCTCTTCCTTTTTCCTTCCTTCCTTCCTTTCTTTTTTTTTCTTCCCTTTTTTAAAGTTTCAATATTTGGCTGGCTTTCTTTTTCCGCCCACTAGTCCTGCAGACTAGACGCAGACTGGACTGGACCTGGGTACTCGGGGTGGCGACCCGGGCGGGGACTGCAAGGGGCGGTCCGTCGCTCGCTCGGGCGTATGTACATACATATGTACTTACAGTAGGTGTACATAGTACATAAGTATCTGACGAGGACATGGAGGGAGCAGAGGAGCAGCACATGCGCAGCCAAGTTTCAAATGCGTCCGTCTTTTTATCGAATCGAATGAATCATACATGCATAGGACATACATACATATGCATGTTGGTGGAGAAGATGAAACTCCCAAATCACACACATGCATTCAGGGTCAAAAGAAAAAGAAGTCACACAAGCCAACGCCCGGAGAAATGAGCCGCAAAAAAACATGCTTTCTTTTATCTACCCAAGTACTCTAATAATCCGACCCCTTCTGGGCAATACATGCCTTTTTTTCCCGATTAAAAAAAAAAGTTCCGTTCAACGCGCATACAATATTATTTCCCAACCATAAATCGTCGCAAATCACAAATCACAAATCTCACTCCCCTGCCTCTTGCTCATCTGCCAGCCGCTTCTTTCGTCCACTCCCGGCGAGGCTTGAAAATGAAAAAAACGTTGGGTATCTCTGAGATAAGGAAAAATTGCAACCCTTACTCCAGGTCCCTTGCGCATGTGTAAAGAAAAGCCGGTAGGTAGTACAGGTCGCCCATTCGATATCTTGGTTCGACGACATATGAGTCCGCCGTCGATGATGTGGTTGTCCGGACTCGAAACAATTTGGAGGAAAAAAAGGAAAAAACCAGGAAAAGAAACAGAACCCAGAACATAGCAAAGGTGATGCAGCCGCATGGATTTCGGCCGCGAATCCATTCTTTTGGAACAAAAAGGAATAAGAAAGAGCAAAAAGAGTCCGCGTGACTGAAAAGTCAATATAATGTACAATCTCCAGTTATGTCCATGTCCGATTCCGGCGGAGTAAAACATAAGAAACAAGAAAGGCATCCAAGTCCAGGGAAGAGGTACCAAAGCCGCGGGGCCGACTTGTTTTTTGTGACCAGGAAGAATTTGTAGAAAAAGAAAAACGAAAAAGGGGAAGGGGAGGGACACTCCAATGCAATGAATGGTCCCACACAGGCTGGCAGCCAATCCACAAATGGAAATGGAAAAGGGCAAAAATTCCTCATCAAGCGGTGGGATTCCGAACGATTTCATCGCAGTTAGCCTCAAATCGAAGATTGAATAGTCTGACGCTTTGCATGAATTTTTCCGTCTTGCCCAACATCCTTTCGCGTCCAAACAGAGTGTCGACGAATTCTGTACCCGACGTCTTTCCCAGTCCGGAGCCTTTCTTCTTGGCAGCTTTGAGCATGGGAGCCTCGCACGCCTTTAGGAGGCCGCTGAGCCTGTCCGTGAGACGCTCGCCCGAGTCAATGAATTCCTGGATAAGGTCCCGGTTTTCCGAACTGCGAACACGCCCCACAACCTCTTCAGCACGCTTCAAGTTTCCCGCCAACTTGATTAGGATGAGCCACAGGTCACCAGACATGTCTGCGATTGGGCTGCTCGCCTGATGCGTGTAGACGGTCCAGTCATAGATCCATTTGCCCAAGCTGTCAGCATCGAAAACACTGCCCAGTAAGAGAATCGGTTCCTCGTTCGGGTCCCAGTTCTTGAGCTGGTATCCAGCGGGAATTCCATGTCTCTTGGCATCTTCCTCAGTGGCCGTGGCGCGCGTTGGTGTTGGCTTGGATCGGTGAGTTGGCGCGACGGGCCGCACGGTTGATGGGCGCTGCGGGACCGAAGCTGAGGCTCGACGCGCATGGCTGTGGCTCGTTGGCGGTCGAGTCCGCGGTGGGTAGGGCTGTAGAGGAGGCAAGTCGTATGCGGTGGCGCGCGCATAGGCAGCATCGGCATGATATGGAGAGCTCTGGGGAAGGGGGCCCTGATTAGTGTACCATCCTCCATCGTACATCGGGGGATGGGCGGTATGGTGACTTCTGAAATGCGACTGGGCAGGCAGCACGTAGGTGCGGCCCAGAGCCTCAATCGTCTCGTCCTCGTCGGATTCTCCATAGGGAGTAGAAGCCCGGACATAGGTATACGAGTGTCGGCGGTCGCGCTTGGCGCTAGTCGGATACGCGGCTGAGGTCCGGCGCGACGACGGGAAATGTTTGGCACTCACATCTACCGTGCAATAGTCTCCAGAGCTATTGTATCTCGGGGAAGCCAGGTGGATTCTGGGCGGCGGACCGCCATGCTGCGAATAGCTGTTGGCCCTCGTGTGCGCAGAGCGGGTTGCAGGCCGTCGCGGAGCCGGCGAGTCAAACCAATTTGGTCGCGGAGACGGTGTGGGCGTGGCAGAGAACATTCGAGAATATTCCCAGTCGTGGAACGGGTTCGGCCCAGGTGTTCGTGGCGACGGATAGTTCATGGTGATTTTGTGAGAGAGAAGTGCTGCTATATGTCCTGTAGATACGCAGTGGGCTGTGGTAAACCCCTCAACACTGCTCCTAGCCTAGGTGGCTGACACAGTCAGCGGGCGTTTTGGAGACAAATACTTCTTTTTTTGCGTGTCGAGACGATTCTCGTATGTGCTTGAAATATACACGATCTCGTCAACGTGGGTGTTTTTTTCGTCCTGCAGAATTTGTCGTGTGTGGTTTTGAAGCGTCCGTATTCGAGACAGGTTGTGTAGAATTGGTAGACGTGGAGCACGTCACCTCGGTATGTGGTCGGAGGAGTAGGGTTTAGAAAATTGTCCTGCTGCTGCAAACATGACCGGGGCGGGATTGCAACGGTGGGATTCCTCGGGGAAAGAGGAATTATATATAGACCAAGACGCGGAAACCCTGGCAGTGGCAATTGGAGGTGGTAAGACGCTGAGTAGGTGAACAGCGACGCGTTTGATCAGTGTAGGCGGAGGATGAATGACGGGGCAAAGTCGGATGAGTACCGACGCGTCGCAAAAAAGAGGCTGTGAGTAGATGTTGTGGTAGATGGTGTTCGTTGGCAGATGCCAAAGTCCTGGGAGATCAAAGAAGGGGAGAAGGAAGAAGGTGTGGGTGGGGTTGGGGTGGAAAGCGTACATATACTTGAGGCACTGGGTGGCCGGTGGCAGCATGGCAGCATGGCAGCAGCACTGGCAGGCAGCCTGTGGGTGTGGGCAGTTTCTCGCTGTCTCGCCCTCTCGCAAGTAACACCGACCACCAGCCGGTCGTCCTGGTCCGCTCGAGTTCAACCAGACATGAACATGAAGTGTCGACTGGCCGTGTTTTTCAAGTGACAAACCAGGGGGGTGTGGGGACGGAGCAGGGGGGCGTGGCTGGCCGAACAGGCATGTGCGACAAGGCGCTCAGGGGGGGGTGACGCCTGCATGTGCTGTACCAACTGACATGGAGCACTCTCGGCCCATGCTGTGACGCAGTGCAGCACCATGTTCGGTCTTTGCGGTCGTTGCGGTCTGCTGCTTCCAACGTCCATCTTCCATGCAAGGCAAGCAGAGAGCCCCGTCAGTCAGCCCAGGGCGTCGAGAAGGAGGGGTGTGGCAGTACAAACACAGTGCCGCTCCGTCTGCACTCTGGTGCCGTGGCTGATGGTGTCGGAACTGTCAGTGGTGTGGCAGCACTGAGTCAAACGTGCTGGTCACGGTGCAGTCATGAGCCGCGACGCCAGCCAGTCTGAACACTGGACAGTCAAGACGCAAGAGTGATGCGTCATTCATTTCTGCTGGCAAGCATGCGTCTCGTCCATGGTACGTGACTAATATCATACCTGTCAGAAGGTAATTTAGTCGCTCACTCATCTCTCATCTTCAAATTCTGTGTGGTCCCAGAATAGACGCCAAAGCGCTGGAAGTTTCGGGCGCAAGACGCACAGTGCGAGGACTCGGGTGGATCTTGTTGTATCGATCTACCTAGTACTCATGGCCGCGCCGGCTATTTCAATCTCGTCTCGTCAGTCCAAGTCGTCTGGACATCTCCGGGCAAGTATGTCTTACTACAATGTTGGCGTCTGCTCATCGAATCAAGCCTGGCTATTGCGACGCAGCAGTCTGCGCTCGCTCAAGTTGCTACTGTGCTGCTGTCATCATCATATCATGATGGATGGATGGATGGATGGATGGATGGCCAAGCCAGTCAGTCGCTGAGTCAAGAACCTCTCACACAGCCTGATGGCGTACATACATACATGTGGAAGGATCAGATTATAATTAAAGCACCGATGATATACAACTCTGCATGTCCTCTTATGACAACAAGTCCGTCGTCACACAAGCTCGCTTTGCTCGTTTTGCCCCTCGGATGGTTGGTTGGTTATCAGTTGGTTGGTCGGGTGGTTGGTTGTCGTTATCAATTGGTCGGTCGGGTGGTTGGTTGTTGTTTGTTTGTTTCCATTTCCATTTTCCCTGCTTGGCTTGTCTGGTCTCGAGTTACACGCGCATTTCATTTGCTGCGACACGGCTCAGCGGTTGCTCGCAATCTTGATCTTTCGAGTCCCGAATCCCGAGTCCCGAGTCCCTGTCATGGGCGCCTCCTTGATTGTATAGAATCGAAACTAGTTGTTTTCTTTGCACGACTTTCCATCCTTCATCTGCCGTCCTGATAATTTCTGCCCCTGGGACGCCGGCCCTGCCCTGGCCTGCCCTAATGCGCTCCTCCATCGCACACCGTGCTGACATTGCCCCCCCCCCCCTCCCCGTGTAATTTGCCGAGACACACGGTGCTGGCACTGGAATGCCTGTTATTATCAGTAATAAAGTACATGTAGCGAAATGACTTGGCCATGCGTACCCTCACCACCTCCAACCTCTTACCGCAAGAACACAAACGCACAAATGGTCATCATTTTTGTCTCCAACAAGAAAAAGATGGACAATGCTCCCTACTTACCTAGCTAAACGTGAACACAGCCCTGTGAACCTCTCTGTTGTCGCAGGAGGCAGCCCGATGCCATGAGCCAAGGTGACATGAGGCTTTGTTCGAGGGGGGTAACACATTACGGCTGTTCCCAATTAGAACAAGAACAAGCAGTTGCAGCGATGGTCAAACAATGCTCATGTAATGAGCAGCCTCGATTGTCGAAAGACGGCAACCTGATCCTGGTCCTGGTCCTGGTCCGCGGTATGGCCGTGATCATCGTATGTGCACGAATGTCGTGCGTTGGTGCGCCTTGCCAACGAGGTGTCGTTTATTTTTTCTAGACAAATACTACCTCCCCTACTTGCAATGTGAGTACGGTGGTGAACGACTCGCGCCTTGAGCAGTGGCCCTGCCTCTTGTTGGCGATTGCGTTGGCTTGCTCAAAAGTACAAATTGAACAGACAATGTCAATATCAAATGTCGAGTCTGGTGGTGTCAACAGACGGCCGGAAACGAGCGTGGTCTGCAAGGCGTGCCAATGGTGCATTAGCACTGTGCTGTGTGCGTGGCCGTCTCCGATCGCACTTGCCAGGTACTTCATCCTCGTCACGCACTTCCTTCCCGGTTGACTTATTAATAATATACCAATATTACATCTTATCGCTGCGCCGGCAAATTTGTTGCCCCTATTTGCCGAACCCGCTTGTTGAAAGCAAAATTCTTTCTTGTCCTATGTCTCGTCCTTGTTTCTTCTACGACTTGTTGGGGCTTGCACCGCCGTCCACCCAGGCTCCTTGGAATGCTCAGCACGTCTGCTGAGAGCTACAGTATGTGTATCATCTGGATGATGTTTACCGTTTCACTGTCCGCCGGCGTCGGCAGCTCGCATACTAAGTAGTTTCAAGGTTTCTGTATTGGTGTCAACATCACGAATCAACTTTCGATGGTTTTCAGCCAAGATCTAACCCAAGTTCTTGCTAAGCCCTCTGGTTCGTCCAGTAGTTCCGTCACTCAGCCAAGCCGGGCTCAATTTTCTATCCGAGCAAACTACAATACGGCGACGCGGGTTGCGGACAAGTATTGCCATGCGCATATTGGTAAACCGGACATCATACAGAGAGCTCTCTCTGACCAGGATTCTCTGGCCACAACGTGTTCACCTTGCGTACAGGGACGGACGACGTTGTCGTTTACAACGAAACTGCATATTTCCGCTTGGATCGCACCAAGATTCCGTATCCACAACAACGACAAACCTGGTCTCTTATCATCTACCCCAGGCGCCTTAGGTGTCAGGCCTCGCCGTCTTCGTCTTCGTCTTCGTTCAGGCTTGAGGCTCTAAGCGGGCTAGCAGCGGGCCCAGCATCACAGTCAATCAGGAGACAACCACATTGGAACCCAGACGACGGTTCCACCACGACGGGAAGCTACTGTAGACGCAACGTCCCGTTCCCTGCTCACTCCACTGCAGCTGCCGCTGTGTGCCGCTGTGCACTGTACGGACTGTATGGAGACTCGGCGGTGGCTGTTTTCCATGATCAATCTGATGCATTATTACGAGAGATACGGGCCCGAAGACGACTTTGGTGCATGACCAGTACGCTGTATGGACCTGGTCTCATTCACGGAATGAAGTTCAATACGATTTGCTCGCACACCCCCCGTCGGGAATTTCGTTCTAACACACGGCGCGTACAAACCAGGCACTCTTTGCCTTCTTGCAGGCCAAAGCCGGTCCCGACCGTGGGTCAAAGTGTCCTGACCTGTAAGCTCTCTGCCCGACTCTGCCGCGCCCCCTATTCGCAGCGACTCGGGGCGCCTCTTCGCAACGCGGGGAAAGAGAGAAAGAAGAAATTCTTCAAGCTCTTTTGCGAGTCCAGGCGCCGACAATATAACATTAAAAAAAGAGTTTCTTAAAAACGGAGGAGGATAACACTTTGAGCGCGGCTTTTCGATATCCTACCTGACGCTTGGGCATCGTCGCCCAACGAAAGACTTTGAGTTGTCCTGTCCTGTATTGATGTCCAAAGGCGCCTTGCTATCGAATCAAGCAATGCGCTACTGGACTGACCAATTTTGATTGGCGCAAAGGCTCACCACGTCACGTCGCAAGAGGTGGAAAGGAGGGCCCTCCTCTTGAGATCACCACCCCTGTCGCACAGGCAACCAATGAAAATGGCCGTTGGCCTGCTTCATTCAACGATGACAACAGCCCACTGCAGTGTCCGCTTTGAAATAGTACTTCTCGCTCCTCGGTCTCAGCATCCCGTCAGATGCGGGTGCTGACCGACTCTTTTGAATACTTGTTGGCCCCCGTTGCTCGACTTCGCACCTATACTTCCACGACAATGCATTATGACGGCCTGTTCAGACTTGGGATGGACGTATTTGTCGATGAAAATGGTGCAAGAAAGCCCCATGGATTTGCAGAGGCGCTCGGCTCATAGGTATTCTAATGCTAGCCTAGCCCTGCCCATGCGCCCATTGCGTGAGCTTGGCGTTTCCATATACGCCATATCAAGGTCCGGTCCATGGCATGGCATGGCATGGCACACGCACGGCACAATGGCATCCTTGCCTGTCGTGGCGTATGCAATCTCTCTGCCTCTTTGCCTTGTTCAAGGAATTCAGAGTCTATGTCTAGGAACATGTCACAAAATGCGGTAGTGAAGGAGCTTGGGAGTGTGATGTGTGTGAGAGTGTGAGTGAACTTTACTACTCTCACTTCTCTCTGATCGGCAGCCTTTGGCTTCAAGTCACCCGGCCCGTCAGTCAGCCTCATCTGAACGGCTCGACTGTACATACGTACATATGTACGTACATACGCATGTACATGTAGCTTGTTGTAGCACCTCGGGAACGACGTTCTGGCGACGCTTTTTAGCGAATCGTGTGCTGCGGCGGGAACACCACAGCCAAAGCTACTCGCCATATACATCCATACATCCGCTATATAACATGGACAACGATGAGAGCCCGGAGATCTGGATCGTACCCGTATCGGCTCAGGCACGTCCATGTAAGTATTTACGCATGTACGCATGTACAATGTATGCTGTCGTGTTTAATTCTGCGTCTGTGGACCTGGACACTTACATATGCAGTTGCGCGAGCGAGTTACGGATGAGACATACGGGACATTCACGTTCTACGACTTTTCCAAAAATGGGCTTCATGCTTGGGTACTCAGTACCGGGTACTGCTATCAAGGTGAGCGCAAGACCCGTCGTCGCATCGTCGCATCGTCGCCGTCCTGGAAGCCGGCGCACAACACCAGGCGGCAGAAAACCCCCTCTCTGATTCCAGCTACTGCAGCTCTCGATGCCTTACGGCACTGCACCAATACCCAGTCCACACCCCTCCGAGTCGTCCACTTTGAAGGTGCCTGGTTGCGGCCAGACACGATTTGTTTGTTTGACAGCCTTGTGTTATTTCACGACACGGACATTCACAATCCAGGATGAGCATCGTGCTATGCTGTCAGATGTGCGTGATGACTGGACAGAAATGTGTTTGTCTTTTTTTTTTCCTTGTTTTTTTTTTGCCTTTTTTCCCCCCTTGCCCTTCCGTGAGACGGTTTGTTGCTTCTTTGGCATCATGGATGTTTTAGTATGGGTGGGTCGGGCGCTTCTTTCTTTTTCCTTGTTTATTTTTTGTTCCCCTTGTCGGAAAATTTGTCATTCGTGTGCAGATTCCACATTCGGGCGATCCATGGCAGGCCCTAGAGACCTTATTTCGGAGCGACAGCTCATTGCGCCTCTAAGTGTCTGAGATGTTTTATCTCGGCCGTGAGCCAAAGTGAGCCATGGGTTGTGAGCCATGAGCCGTCCCCCTTGGCCTGCCGATCGGGAATCAACGCTAATTCTATTATTGTTCTAATATTCTTTTCCGGTGGCTAATTTGGGGGCCAACCGGCCACCCTCCCAAGCCACGCCGCCACGTGGAAGGACGCGCAGCTGCCCCTGTGGCGGTGCCCCTCGATTTCGAACAATGCGGATCCACCTCACGTGACGAATCCAACTCGGCGGAAGGCGCAAGGGAACCCCCGTCGCCCCGTCCCTGCGCTGGTTGCGATGCGAGCTCCACTCATAAGCCGAATGGGCGGATGCAAAGACCCGTCTGCACATGATAAAAGTTGCTCAAGCAAAGAAGTACTAGCTTGACTAATGACGCCTCACTCATGGCTTTTGCCCATGTGACATGCTGCTTCGGAAAGCTGTCGTGTCTTTGCCGCCCTCAGCTCAGGCCGCCAGACGCACATGTTTGCCACTTGACTCGCCCAGCTCAGCCTCCATCTGGAACGTCTGGAAGGTTTGGAATGCGGAAGCGGAAGCGGAATGCGGAATGCGGCGCGTGGAATGCGTCACAGCCGCGGCCAGGCACAGCACGTCGCACGCGCACGCGTTTCCTGCGCATCGCATATCGCATTGCTTTCGAAATTCAAACTCGCCAAGCACACACGCGCGTCCACCGGCCCAGAGTCGACCTTTTGGCTGCTTAGACACGTGATTCTATGTTTCTTTTCCATGTCGTGCTGTTGTGGATGACGGAGAGGCAGATGACCGGGTGACGTGTCGCGGATGAGTCGCTCCATGCCAGAGCCGCGCTTACGAATTATTTAAGGGAAGAGAAAAAAAAAGAGAGAAGGGGGCTTGAAGGAGGAGAGGAGAGAAGAAAAAACATGTTGCGTAAATTTTAGAAATTTAAATGCGGAATTTCTCCCAGACTTTAGTCCGCCCCTTGTCCTTTTTTTTTTTCCTTTAAAGGGGTTTTTTAAGGAGAAGATGAAGGAAAGAAGGAGACGCGCATCGCGTCCGGAATAGAAGAGACTATACTCGGTACTCATGATTCGCGAAATAAAATGACCATACCATAAACACCCTATTAGAAAGTCCCAGATTACACGCAAAAAAAAAAAAAAAAAGGAAAAAGGAAAAAAAAAGAAAAAAGAAAAGAAAAGAAAAGAAAAAATCTTGGTTCTTTTACGGTTCCCCAGCGTTGGGACTTCGAAATGGTCCTCTCCACGACGTACTTGGTCAGCCAGGCCTCCGATTCGCAGGATATAGCCACCAATATTAACCATCTTTGTCTATCAATTATCCTGGGAAAGTACTTTCTTTTCTCCGGTATGGCGCTACTTGACGCGGCCTTGCTGCCTTCGTCTGCCAGGGGACTTGAACACGACGCATCTGCTGACTGGTCGTTGTGCTCAGACATAGACATACCGTTGTTGCGGTTTCTGTTGTCCTGGTAGGTACACGTCTAGTATGCCTCACGGAGGAAGCGGAGCTTCTCGTCGGCCTGTCGGGGGGTTTTCGCAACATTTTGAGCACCGGTTTCGGGACTGATCTGTCTTGCGTCGCGGACTTGAAGAAGAGGGTTTTGCGAGGCCAATGCGGTTGTTCTCCCTCTCTTTGGCTTATACTTGCGATGGGCGTTGCTTTCCCCTTCTTGTCTTTTTCCTTTCCTTTTCCCCCACAGGAGCTCACCTGGGAGAAGCGACTTTTAAATGTTCAAAAGTGTGGTGCTGGCTAGTCATGTGAATTGTGAGTAGGCTGCATGCCCCGTCAGGCGGGTTGGCATATAGCATGCCATGTATGTGATGAGCTTGTTTCTTTTTCATCTTGCCTTTGACTTTGACTTTGACTCGACTTTTCGTATGACTTGCACTTCCGCTTTCTACGTTTGTAACGGTATCAATATACAGTACGGCTCCCTAGAGACGAGCTCCTTTCTGGCCATCAAAGCGCATTCGATACCCAAGTCGGTGCATTTGACCATCTGTTCGCGGTCTACATGCTTCTCGACACAACTCTCCAGCTTCCTTGAGGCTCCAAGCAAAAATTTTGGGGAAAAAGAAAATAAAATCCCTCGCAGGCTGGATACAAACATAGGTCAGAGTCGAGCAGCTTTGACTGTGGGATAGGGGCGCCGCCACGGGAAGTAGAACTTGAGGCAAGGGGACAAAACATTAGCTACTTTTGATGGGAGTCGGCGGAATTCTGCGAGGGGTGTAAATGTGTTATTAATCGGAGCAGTGTGCTCCTCCGTCAAGGTTGTTCTTGATCAAGGGCCTCTTACTCCCTATTTTTACTTTTTTTTAGTCGGGGTTTTTCGGGTTCTTTTCTTTTTCTTTTTCTGTTTTTCAAATTTCCTGTGTGACAGGTAATGGCATACAAATTATTCACCCCCTCGCTGAAAATGCAAATTTGAGTTGCTATACTTCAGAAGCAAAGTGAGGTCCGAGCTGCTCCTACATTAACATATCTTAATACTGCAAGGGGGCGAAATTTATGCCCATCGCACTTGTGCGTCTGTTTCCAGTACCAAACCACCTTTCTTTTTCTTACCTTATGAGCGTCCCCTTCACTGTTATGCAGCACAAAGGAGACAAGTGAAACAAGACCGGTCACTCTAGCCGTCTATAATGACTGCATAGGTCTCTCTACGAGATGGTGTTTTTGCGGTTTGCAAGAGCACATCTCGGAAGCATATGAACAGTTAATGTGTAATGTGAGCAGCCAGGCAGACAGATTCACTTTTTTTCTCGCGCATCTTGTTTTCTCCAGCTAGGTGTCTCTTGTTTCTTTTCTTATAATCAAGAGGCTACAGTAATAATGTTTATTATGTATTATAATCGTGTTAGGGCTCAGTGGTCGTTATTTACTTGAGAAGTATATTATATCCTGGTTTTTAATTTATTCTTCTTCTAACATGAAGGTAAAGGTATTAAAGAAAAGAAGAAGAAGAAGAAGAAGCGTCGAAAAATACTTGCTATGTTCAATGACCATATAAATTCCTTCTTCTATTTACTCCTCCGTACGGAGGTGCTTCAAAGATCGAACAGGCACGTACCTCTTTCCCGCACAATTGTAAAAACCTTGCCGTTCCATTCTTCATCATTTTAAGTCAATCATGGCACTCAATGGCACAGCTGCATAGATCAGATAGACAACATGGAAGAAGCCGAGAACACGACATACACGCGCAGAAATTCCACATCTTTTTATGGAGAAAGGGGGGAAAGGGCAACAAGGAATGCAGGATATAGACACACGACGTTAGGAGACAAAATGCTCTATATCAGCTTTGCAGTGGACGATTCAGGGGGGGCAGAAGGGTATTATATGATCTGCCTGTCAGCATGGCGTCTCTCGAGCCACATACGTTATGCTCTAGAATTCTATGGATGCTTTGGATGAGCAGCAGGGGCACCAGGTGTAGGACTGACGAACTGGGCCTGCGGTTCAGCTTGCTTGAGTTGTTCAGCGCGTTTTGTTACTTCAGATACAAAATGAGCGTAGTTTAAGTAGCATGTTCCTGCAGACGGAGCGCCTATTACCTTGAATGATGTCCCCGCGCGCATTGCCAGCAGGATGCTCATGTCCAGCGTTTGGCTAGATGTGACTATGTTGTGGTAGAAGACCTACAGAGTGATATTCTATATAATCAGGTATATAGCTACTGTTATTGAAATACAGAGCGGGGGAGACAGGCATACGATGCAGGTGCCAGATATTTACTACTCATACATCAAGACATCCATTCATGGTATTCAAGGCTTGATCAATCGGGCTCACTGCAATTAATAATGGAGAAGAATTAACAAGGACAAAGATTAACATGCATATGTATGGACATATGGTTCAGTGCAACAAATGAATCATTAGTAGTGAGCAGGTGAAACAATGTATTTCAGTGCTCGGGTATCATGAACAACGGCTTTGAAAGCCAAGAGAAAAAAGTCAACGCTACCGCTGTGCGGTGATTATCCTCCGTGAACCAATGTTCATTTCCAAAAAATAAAAAATCAACCACAGTTTTGAGCTCCATATTCAGCTGCTCCCACTTGAACTTGCATCGGGACCGGGACTGGGACTTGGAGTCAACAGCCCAGTCTGCAGCGCAGGATGCACCTTCATATTTCTGATGTTGTAGTGCCCAAAGGCGAGCTCAAATGAGCAGATGCGATTTTCTTGCAGGCATCGCAGACACCGGAGTGTCCCGATGCCTGGGTAGTTGGGACGCCTGGCCACAATGCATTCGTGGCCATTTTGGCTGCAATGCCCACAAGCATTGCTGCTTGGAACACGCTGGCTCTCTGGCATGCCAGGTGTGATGTAGTGTGTGATTCTGTGATTGCGGATGACATCCTCTTTGAAGCATCGCAGGCATCTGGGACAGCGGATGAGCCGCTGTTGATGACTGGGAAGCCTTGCAAAGAGGCGTGCCTTTATGTGTTTTTTAGTGTGTTTATGAATGCGGCTCCTTCTGATGTTTCGGGAGCATTGAAAACAGAAGACATGTTTCCCAGCAGGCTTAGAAACAGTATCTGTAGAAGTGGAAGATGAAGACATGTCTGCGTTGTTGGAGCTCTCAGAAGAAGACATCTTGATGGATGCTGGGGTGGACGTTAGAAATGGAGAAGATTTTACAAAGAAAAGGGGGAGTGTGGATAAAGGGGTATGTTTGATGATTCAATATGTTGAGGTACAAGGCAAGTGCAGGTAAAAAGAGACGACGGAGATGAGACAGAAATACAAGATTGGGTGAATACACATAGGGATAGGAAAACATGGAAACTGAGAGAAAAAAAGATGACAAAAACAGGAATGGCAAACCAAAGGAAAACATGACTTACTATCTCGTGTATCGAGCTCTTGGTTGAAAGCTCTTGCAATAAAAGCAAGGATGATAAGTTTGTGAGTGGTATTGTTTTGAGAGAGGTAGAGGTTTGAGAGAGGTAGAGGTTTGAGAGAGGTAGAGGTTTGAGAGAAGTAGAGGTTTGAGAGAAGTAGAGATTTGTGAGAAGTAGAGGTTTGAGAGAGGTAGAGATT
Organism: Claviceps digitariae; assembly: GCA_018360205.1. Classification (NCBI taxonomy): domain Eukaryota; kingdom Fungi; phylum Ascomycota; class Sordariomycetes; order Hypocreales; family Clavicipitaceae; genus Claviceps; species Claviceps digitariae. Next base: position 41,539 of record SRPT01000125.1, read on the forward strand.
TGAGAGAAGTAGAGATTTGAGAGAGGTAGAGGTTTGAGAGAGGTAGAGGTTTGAGAGAAGTAGAGGTTTGAGAGAAGTAGAGATTTGTGAGAAGTAGAGGTTTGTGAGTGGTGTTTTTTTGAGAGTGGTAGAAGTTTGTATGTGGTAGTGGTTTTGTATGTGATTTGTATGTGGTTTGTATGTGGTTTGAGAGAGAGGTGAAGAGAAAGGTCGAAAAAATCTCAAGTCCTCTCCTGGGAAAACCAGGCCCTTTTATACTCGAATCTCGCAGTCCCTCCCCTTCTTCTTACCACACAGTCAACATTGTAGACAGATCGTCCAAAAGAATAAGCTTTACGTTTGGCCAGCATGTCCAGGCACGCTCATGTCATGTTGACCATTAGTAGACACTCATACTTTTATCTCACCACTCTAACAAGCCTCATGACACCCTCAAGCCTCTAGGTCATCATGGGTGGCTTGCCTCTTCTCATCATAAAAAACCATAATTCCACTCGCCCCAGAACCCAGGCTCTATGCGAAGGGGAAGGGCGAGGCAAGGACAAGGAAACTTTGCTCTCAGATCAAGGAAATTTGATGCCAGGGGAGTCTGCAACTGAAATTATGACGGAGACACGGAGACACGCTCTCTTATCCTAAGTGGTGTAGTTGGGGGGTATGCTTGCATTATTTAAGCTTTCCGGTAAGCTACGAAAAAAAGTTCTGATTTGGGGAGAAAGATTAAAATTTGGGGAAACAAAGCATCGCATATGTTGCACTGTGACGCTCTTGCCCAGTCTGACGTGTCTATCCTGACGACTAGGTGAAACTTTCATGAAAACTTTGCTTCAACATGTCCAGTATTCCAGACAAATTACATCACAAAGCAATCATGGCGACGGATCTTGTCAGAGTTTGTGAGGAAAGTTATATCAGAGAGAGGAAGAGAGGTAAGAGGAGGAAAAGGTCAGAAGCATTAAAGGGGGGGGGGGGGGGGGTTCTGGGTTAGAGTCCTCTATGCAAGGCACGCGTCGATTTAAAGTTCCAAGGTACGTATTCCATGGAAATCACAAAAGAAATTCCAAAGAATCATGGAAGCGCGCCGCTCAAAGGTTGCTTGTGCTCTAGCATGATTTGATTTTTCTTGGGCCGAGATACGAATGCGACGCAGAATTTTCATTTTTATGCCTTGTTCAGGAAAGAGAAAAATTCAGACAGCCTTTCCTGAATCTTTTGGCAGGTGCGCTGCTGAAGCGACTGCTTGAAAGTATAGGCCTTTGAACTTGGCACGGGAAAGAGGGAAGAAGGGGCCGGAGTCGTCAAGACTATCAGAGAAAGTATGATCAAGACAAGACCCATGAGCCTGCTAGAAGTGTTGCAAAATTCGTTCCATTGAGACACTAGATCTATGTATTTGCAAGCGAAACAATCCCCTTATCTCAAAAAATTTCTGCACCCTGAACTTTAGCCAGATGACGCAGATCGGACATCTTTTGTGGCTTTCTCGCACTCGGAAAGCTCAGCGTCATCATCGTCAATAAGCTCAAGCCAGAAATGGCTTGCCTCTCGCAGCACTGCTGAAGCATGTTCACGGTTGGAATAGATGACGTCAAACGGAACTGGCCAATTTTTTTCACGCTCAACCTTTCGATACTGGCCTATATCAAATCTGTATTCATTGTCATGTTGAAATTTGCAATTAGTCATCCGCTACACTTCCATATTCATATCACATGCCAAAAATCAAGCAGATAGACAGCACCATAGATTGAGCGTGCATCCTGTTTGTGACGGTGTTTCGTTTGATTGATCTCTCTGCAGTTTGGAATCCATTCACCACCAGTTCTCATAATGAATCAAGTGGTTTTCGCCCGTATATACTTCGAAACGGAAAGTAACTGTGGAAGGGAGGTACTCTGTTGTCTTCTCGCGACAGATCTTTCCTCACGTCGACTAGGAACATGTGTATTTGAGTTGGTGTCCAATGCAATCCGTCGCGAAAAGGTCTGCGCGAGAGACCTTCCAGCCCCCACATTATCACATCGCGGAGGATATGGCCGCACTCTTGTAGACGCAGCTTCTTGGCCCATGGGCCGATAGGGCATTTCAAGTCTTGGTAGTAGAGCTCGGTGAAGCCAGATTCAAGTAGCTCTCCCTCTATGTGTTGGATACTATTCAGATCTGATCCCAGGGCTTGCAGGCCAGTTGCTAGGTAATTGAGAAAGTCGCGGACGGCATAGGGGCCGTCGCAAGAGTTGTCATCGCACGCAGCGACATACATGAATTCTTGTATCTCGACGTAGCCGCCTGGTTTCAAGTGGCTATTTGGAGAACGACGTCGAGTAAGTTAAATAGTCAGCCATCATTCATCCCATATGTGTTTAGCGTTTCTCGACGACCGAGAGAGGATAAGCCTACTTGTAAATACGTTTCCACATCTGCTGACGGTCTTTGATCGAGTGGATGAGATGTCGAACGTGAACATAGTCGAGTTTGTTTTGGGGATATGTCCAACCCGACTCATGCTCTACGTCGTCAACCACAAAAGAAACATTCTCAGGGACCCAATCCGGTTGAATTGGAGACAAATCCATCCCTTCAAATAACGAATTTGGGTACAAGTCGGCGACTGTCTCAAGCCTGTCAGCGACGATGTTTCCTCGACATTACTCTGCGTGGATGGGAAGTGCACCATGGAACGGAAAAGAGAAGAAGAAGTAAAGAAGAAATCACTTACGCTCGATGCACCATTTACCAGTTCCCGTTCCTAAGGAATAGTTAGGAAAAAATTGCATTCAGGGGAAAATTAAATGAATAAAGATAGAATGTGAGAGTAAGCAAGAGGCTAGAGCGATTAAAGGAGATCAAACCGGTAAAGGCAGGTGTACATAGCTTACCTAAATCAAGTACATGTGCGCCATTTTGGAGGAGATTGTGTATGGGAGCATGAAAATATGAATTCTCACACAAGTGTAGCGTCAAGTGATGCTTCAGGTCGTCACGGTATTGTTCTGTTTCGTCATTGGGAAACGCGTACTTGCCAGCATGATATGCATGATATCTCAGGCCACCATCCACGATATGTTGTCGAATACTTTCTGTTAGGCTGCGAGTATCATCATCAATGGCTCCTTCTTGCACGTATTCTCCATTTTCGATAGATTGAATAATTGCGGTTTCCGGTGATGTTGCAACAGAAATCGTAGTATCCTCAGATGAAGTCGATGAGGCGCCCTGAGGAACTGTTCCTGAGTCCATCGCACGAGGACTCGATGACCCTTGAATTGCCTCAAATGAATGCCTGGTTGCGATGTCGCGGCGGAATGCTTCGGACAAGACAAAATCAGCAACCAAATTGACCAGTGGATATCGACGCTCTCACTGTGCGTGTCGGTTCATCATTCATTTTTTATTGCAGCAGCACGAGTTTCGGTTTGGCGGAGATGTATTGTTGGTTGGCAGACGTTACAAACCTTTCAGATTGAGGCGGGACTGACAAACAGTGTCGGCGAGCGCTCCGTGTGCGGATTCGACGGAGCAATGCTGTTATTCCAAGAAGTGAAGCCCTACTATAGCATGACGCTGAATGAGTGCGGCGTCACGATTGTCAAAGAGACTTTGTTCGTGTGTATTGACACGGAGACGCGCCGAGATGGGAAGCGAGTCGCAAATGTGTAATGTCGACGAGACCGAAGAGTTGCAAGTCGCGGGGAATCAACGAGTATTTGTCAATGGGGGCAAACAGATCAACTCGACAGAGTTCGCAGCTCCTGGGTCGGTCGAAGGCATTGCATGTAGCTACCAAGGGCCAGCTTTTCCGGCGGTATGTAGAAGAAGGGGCGTCTCTTTATTGACTTTGGACTGAGCACCCAGGGTATCAGACGTCTCGTTACTAATTGCCTGGGGATTTCCGTCGTGTTTGCCTCTGCTCATTCCACTGGAGCGCCGTGTGTCCCACTTGCCGGCTGGTTCCCCGTGCTGTCGTCGATTTTTTTTCTCTTTCTTTTCTTTTTTAAAATTAAATAAAATAAAATAAAATAAAATAAAATAAAATAAAATAAAAATAGGGGGTAATTATGTCGCAAAGCCAAAGTGACCCAAAGGACGAGCGAGATGCAACGGGAATAGGGCTGCAGGACGGAGGCTAGGAAAAGCAGTGACAGCACGTCTAATTTCAGCGACGGGACCGGGCGAAATTGGAGATTGGCGGCGATTGGGAGACCCGGCAGCTCAACTAGGACTGGTTCCGACTCCCCGCAGGTTGCGAGTGGCCGATGCGGACCGGTGGACCTGCAGGTACAATATGGACAATGCGGTTGAGGATGATGAGGATGGGCATGGGGACGGGCATGAGGATGGGTATGGGGATGTGGATGCGCGTGTGGATCGGATAAGGATAGGATGGTGCTGAGATCTGCAGTGGTCCCATCTCGTTGCGCTCATCGGCCTCGTCAACCAATTGGCTGGGGCCATTACGGATTGAAATGAACTGGGCGAGGCAAGAACGACCAGAGAGGCAATGCAATTGCCAATGATGCAATGATGCACCATGTCTTATTGCTCCTGCTCTCGTCCGTTCAACACACGCTCCTTCATCATCAAACTGGCGCACGTTGCCCAATGCTCACCCCTTGTCCACCACGAGTTCACGACTCCACGACTCCATGACCCCACGACTCAACGACTCTCTTTCAACTTGCCAAGTCTCAGTCTCGGAACGATGCCAATAACGAATGGCCAGCCTCGCATCGACGTGACATCAGCACCACATGGATCCCACGACATCCTACATGCATATACATCTGTATGTATTGTATAATGATTCAGCTCAGCACGATTCGTGTTAAGCTGGCATTAGACACCGCCCAATGCCTCGCTCCCGGGCCACACTTAGACACTTCGCATAGGCAGACGTCCAATGGCATTAAACAAGCGACAGATGGCCAACAATTTGCTTGGAATCGCGTACCACTCATCAATGCCGGTGCTCGATAACCGTGTTCCACTGTGCCACAGCTTGTCCCAGCTAGACGGGACGCCCACCGCCACCTGCATCGTCAAGACTCGTGCTTACCTGATTACCGACTCGGGCCAGAATCTTCTCGACTCTGTTGTCAAGTGCTTCCTCTGCCCCCTTTTGCAGCCAGTTATACCAGCGTGCCTTGCTCAAGCCTACAACCTTTCGAAACTTCACCCCTCTTAAGCTACACTATCATCACCTCCAGAGCTTATGCAAGCTGAGTCGGGCGGATCACACATACGAGCATTCAACATATACCATTTACTTGATCGCATCATTAAACAACCGTGATGATGAGGAATCATGGAGTAAAAACAGACAGGTTGAGTTAGGTGGGCTTCGCTGCTTGTATGCACTGTTCCGGAGTTCATGTCACCATATCGCGGGGTCGTTGTCAATGCAAATGCCCTTTCAACTAATTTGGATTAGATCGACTGTGTTTTCTTCAAACATACTATAACAAAACTGAAGTGGTTATTTCCATCGAGTCCGTTGGTCTGCAATACCTTCGCCCGATACACAATGGACCACTCAGCAAAACTCCCGAAACTCCCAATAAAACCAGACAATGCGAACGATATTGACAAACGACGGCTGTATGAGCAGTCTGGACACTTGAACCGTTGATATGTCTTTATAAAACGAAGAGAAGGCCGGCGGCTGCACCGATGATATTGACGGCAATGCTGCCGGCGCCAGCCACTACGGGAGGACCGCTCGGCAAAGGCTTGGGCATGATGCCAGATGGAGCAACCGGGGGAGGCTGGATGCAATTCTCGCCCTGGCAGGGTGCAGGAGGACCGGGAGGGCAGTTCTCGCCTTCACAAGGACCCGGAGGACCAGGAGGGCAATTCTCGCCCTGGCAGGGTGCAGGAGGACCAGGAGGGCAGTTCTCGCCTTCGCAAGGACCTGGAGGACCAGGAGGGCAGTTCTCGCCTTCGCAAGGACCTGGAGGACCAGGAGGGCAGTTCTCGCCTTCGCAAGGACCGGGAGGACCGGGAGGGCAGTTCTTGCCTTCGCAAGGACCGGGAGGACCAGGAGGGCAGTTCTCGCCTTCGCAAGGACCGGGAGGACCGGGAGGACCAACGGGTGTAGGGGGTTGGACGAACTTGCAGTGCTCGCCGTGGCAAGGGGGAGACGGAGGGACCCTGCAGCCCTCGCCGTGGCAAGGAGCGGGGGGGCCGGGGGGTGTGGGAGGGCCGGCAGGAGGAGGAGCGATGTGGCAATCCTGGCCGTTGGGATCGCAGATGATCTTCTTGTTGCAATCATCGCCCTCGCAGACCTCGTGCTTGCACTTGTCGCCCTTGCAAACCAACTTCTTCTCGCACTCAGACTCGAAGCACTTCTCGACTGTGCACTTGCCGTTCCAGCAGACAACCTTCTTGTGCTTGCACTCTTCTTCTGACCCCTCGCAATCGGCGTACTTGCAGTGGCCGCCCTTGCAGACGACGAGCTTGTTCCATTCTTCATTGTCGCAAACTTCAGTTTGGCAGTGGTCATCCTGGCAGACAACGCGGTGCTTTGGATCGCCTTCCTTGTGAGAGACGCCGGAACCACATAGACCAGAGTAGCAGACAATCTTCTTCTTGTGCCACTCGACCCATTCCTCGGTCTCCTCACACACTGGAGTAGGCTGTATCGACATCTTGGTGGTTACGGAACCGATGGGGCAGTTGATATCTGTGGACGGGCAAGCGGTGATGGTCTCGACCACTGTGCTGGTGACAGTGGATGTGATGGATACAGTGGTCAAGGGGTTGACGCCGTCTTGTCGCTCATAAAGGCTGACGGCACTACCGGGACCAACAGCCTGGCGCCGCGTCAGGAAGATGGGTGCGCCACAGGCCTGAGCTTTGTTCCCGGGACATGGCGAGCTGCACTTTGACTTGTCAAGCGGCATAAGCTCGGAGGCTGTGATGTCATTACCGCACATACAAATTCTGTAGATGGTATGGTCAGTCTCGCTTGTCCGTTCTGGATGTGTTGTCCGTTGCTCTTCGGGGTTTTTGTTTTCGTCTGATGAAAGCTGGGAAGCACTTACTTGCCGGAGACAGCCATGTACTTGGTTGGACAGCTGGCTGCGCATACGTCGATGGTCATGCTGTCAGACATGGCGACCCTCTGGAAGCCAGGAAAGCCCGAGGGTGAGCTGACACATCCAAAGAATTTGAAGTCTCCAGCGGTCTGGGGCGCGACTGGGCCAGTTGAGTTGGTGAACTGAGCCGCGGCTAGACTAGCCGCGCCCATGGCAGCGATGATTGCAGAACGCATGATGAAGAAAGCCAGGAAATGGCGAATCAAGAGCCAATAAAAAAAGAATGAAGGAGTGACGGAAGCTCTCGGGTGCCGATTTAGCGAATGAAATCGAGGCTTCGTTGTGTGTTGGATAAGGAGAAGAAAAAGTGCAACAGGAACAAGCGAAGATTGCTCGGTTTATATGGACGAAGAAACAGAACAGGGACGCGTCGTAAATCAGCAGATTGCGGCGCGGCATTTGGCCACAAGGTCAACATTGTGGCCTCTAAAGAATGTATGCCACTCTTACTAGGCGGGACGTCTACATGCCTTTCCCATCAAGGCTGTCGACAAGAATGCTGGCTTTCTTTTTCGGGCTTTTTTCTTTCTTTCTTCTTTCTTCTTTCGGAGGGAGGAAAGGGAAACTATCTTTTCAGTGTTTTTGTGTCTTGGAATGCGACTGCCAAAATCCAAGACAAGGGGAGACAGACGAGGGGCGGTCTCGGACGCTAACGTGATGGATGATTTGATGGGATCTGGGTCAAAGACAATTAAAATGCCAACGTCTTGAATGTTGGCGAAAATGTGCAAGGCGAAGTCGAGACAGTACTGCATCTGATCACGGGGCTGGCTATGATGAGGAGATTGGTGGTGGTGATGCTAAGGATGATGACGATGGAGATGATGAGGCTTCTTTTTGGGACCCCATCATGTCTCAAGTCTACAATAACAGTATGTACGGATGTACGTACAGGCCTCGTTAACTTGATGGGTTTGCTTCCGTCTGTACAGATGCTGCGTGTGGCCGAGATCAAATCGCGAGGCTGGTGTCTCTGCCCCTCGAGACGTCGGAGCAGATGGCTCCGGAGAGACGTCGGCTACTCAAACTATGATGGCTTGCCAATTTTTGACAATTTGACAAGTGGCAGGCTTGGAGGGACGAGCCGAAGAGCCGCTGAGGAAGGAAAATGCCCCGTCAACGTGGGCGTGGGTGGTGATTGGCTCCATGATTCTTTGTGATGATCTAGTGCAATTAGACTATGGTGAATCGGTCCCAGCGCGTGGGGAATGGAGAGTCTGTAGAGTGTCTGTGGCTGTCTGGCATAGACGGATGCGCAAGACGCGTGCGGGCTGTACATGGTCTTGCAGTATAATTTAGGCAAACAGTCAACAAGGGAGACAAGACACGATAGAAGCTGGATCAAGGGAGAGGCAGCTGCCTGAAGAAGTGCAGGGTAGCTTTCCGGTGCTGATGAGCAACCGATTGTCACGGTTTGCAAAGCAGCTCATCAAAGTGTTGGAGGACATATCACTTTGTTATTATTTCTTTCATCTATAATAATCGTGAATCGTTTATGTCACACGCGATGATTACGTGGAGAGCTCAAACCATGAAATGATAGACGAGCGACCCTCTTTCTTGGCAAATGAGGGTCACGTACACGACAGAAGACGTAATGACTGGAGCAATCATAATAAACCATTCAATGTTCGATTGCTTCCAATACAACACATCAGAGAAAAGTCACTCATCGCATGCTTTTCAAGTAGACTTTTTTTTCTGTGCCGCTGTTTGCCGGCATGTTGTGTCGAAAGGTCCATGTTTTTTCCATAATCTCTGCTTTTAGTAGTTGTTTTTTTTTATGTTTCAAGGTGGATATATTTGTTATTGTTTATTACTTGTTGTCCATGCATGCGTGTTTTTTTTCTTTCTAGGTTTCCATTTCCCCCGTCTTGTTCGTCTTTATATCAAAGTGTATCTCCATCTTGGCATGCATCCTCTTCTTTCTGTTTTAAAAACCAGACATTTTTTTTTTTTTCGTAGAAAATGAAATAGTACAAAACACGCAAGAGTAAAATTAAAAGTGTATACAAGAGAATCATGAAATATCACTCTTTACGCGCCCAACACAGGTATCAACACCGGCTCTGGCTCTATCTAGTTCTAGTCCACACAACCCGCACAGCCGGCACGCACGCATGCTGTCTTCTCCCGGCTGGGTGGAACGGCATGTCCCGCGCAGAAATACACCAAAACAAAAAACAGCCGAGAATTACAAAGGCAAGTGAGAATGAAAACAACAACAACAAAAACAAGAATAAAAAAGACCAGTGTCGGCCAATGGGCTGTTTGGGTTCCGCGCCCGAGAATGCGCACTCCTCCTGTCTTGGTACTTGGGCGATGCATGTACATACATACATACAGTACATGGCTGCGTGTCTCGAGCGCGTAAGATGAGAGTGGGGCCCGCCGCCCTTGCATCTGGTCCGTCCCCGGCCGGGAGATTGCGCGGGTCGGTTCGGTTTCGGTCCCCTTGGGCGCTAGTGCTGGCGCGTGCGGGCTGGTGCCTGGCGCTAGTGGGCTGCAATCCACGTAGGTGGGCCAAGAAAGGGTTTTT
>SRPT01000126.1:0-51166 GCA_018360205.1 Claviceps digitariae
CCTAACCCTAACCCTAACCCTAACCCTAACCCTAACCCTAACCCTAACCCTAACCCTAACCCTAACCCTAACCCTAACCCTAACCCTAACCTTAGCATAACCCTTAAGCTTTCTAGACGCTACCTATAATGCTAGGAGCGTAATAATACGTACTATAGTGTATATATATATCCTATTAAATCTATAGCAATTGCTAATAATATATATAGGCTATACCTATAATATAGGGAAACTAAAAGGATGCCCTTACTATATATTACTAGCTAGAGACCCTCCTTAACGCTATAGAATTAGTTTTAAATCTAGACGCATTATTAAATAATAATACTTCTATAATAATTAAGGAGTATATTTTTATAGAGAACTAGCGCTAGTAATTTGCCTATATATCCCTTCTTTTACTATATAGTTTTAACTATGCTAAGTAGGCCTATTAAGTAGCCTATAGCTTAACTAGTTTAGCTAAAAGTGCCTTAGTATATATATTAATATAATAGCAAATCCCCTTACTAATACTTATAATAAAAAGCATAGGTACTATATAATTAGTATATCTTAGTAAGTTACTAGCTCTAGCTAGCTTATTATCCCCCCCTTAGGTATCCCTAAGTAAGTAGTATTTATTCCTTATTATCTATCTTTTATTTATATTTATTTCTTAGGACACTAGCAATAATAAGGCATAGTATAATGCTACCTTTTTGCATTTACGCCCTAGCAAGGCTAGATACACTCCCTAGGCTATAATAATTATATAGGTTTATTATAGCACTAAGGCAGCAATGTAGGCTATATTAACCTATATAGGCTATATAGAGGGCATAAGCCTAGCCTAATAGTCTATAGATGTAACTATAGCTACTTTCCCTTTAGCTAAGCCTGTATTATAAATAGTTTTTTTTTTTTTTTTTATAAAATAAATTTATTATTGTTACTTATTCTATGCTCTATTGCCTAGCTATTGCTTATAAATCTTCTTATTCTTTTTCTTCTTATAGAAATTAGTAATAAGTTTAGGTGCTAAGATATTGTCTTTAAGGATCTATTAGTTGTATTTACTAGGCTATTTCTTTTATTTCACAAGGAAGTATATGCCTTTTTTAGTAATCTTTTTATCCTTAATTTCTTTAACCTTATATTCTTTATCCTTATCTTCTAGGTCTAGGGTTACTATATTTTCCCTACTCTTCTTTTTATTATTCTATAGCTCTAGTAGGCTAATATAAAATATATTATAAAGTTATGTGTATTTCTTAAGTAATTTAAAGTAATATGTTTATTTCCCTATAGAGTATAGGATATAGAAGGGTTCTAGGAATCTAGGATTTAGTTTTTTCTTTATATTCTTTACCTATATATTCCTTATAAATAAAAGAACTTTATTGCCCTTTTTAAATATTATAGGTTAGTAGTATTAGTTATAGTACTTAGCTTATAAGTCTATTACTCTTCCTTATGCTTCCACTATCTTCTCTTATAACTTATATAGCTTCTTTACTTATACTTTTACCTTTAGTACCTCCTTATTTAGAGAGTTGCCTTTAATACCTAAGTAAAATTCTAGGTAATACCTAAAGAGTGTATAACTAAGAGCTTATTTTATTATTTTATTTACTATATTATTATATATAAATTAGGCTTAGGGCAGTAGCGCTAGCTAGATAGGCTAATATTCTCCTATAAAATAATATAAATAGTGCTCTAGCACTTAATTAGTTCTTTTTATTTATTTATTAATTTAAGGGTAAAACACTATTAATAGCCTTTGCTTAACTTTAAAGTGGAAATATAAATTACTTTAAAATGCACTTATAAATATAAATCCCTAATTTAATATAATGCCCTTAGTAGCTCTAAATTATAACTTAATCTTAGTATAGAATATTTTTACTAGTTTTATAGCATTAAGGTAAGTAGTTATAGGTAGAAACACTATATACTTAGTAAATTAGTCTATAATTATAAGGATTGCATTTACTTATATTTTATTATAAAACCCCTTTAGTAAACCTATAATAAAATCTATAAATATCTTTACCTATAGTTACTATAGTATTAGTAGTAATTTAAGATAGCTATATAGGTAATGCCTTTTAGTAACTACCTATTAGCATACTATATAACTTAAAATATAATTTATTATAGCTTACTTTATTACTAGCTAGTAATATACTTAGTGTAAGAGCTTTATAGTTTTATTAATTTTAAAATAACTAGCTAAGGGATTATTATAGTATAGCTATAAAAGCTTTTACTATAAAATAAGCTCTTAAAGAATAACTACCTAGTCTTTATATAGTAAAAGGCTACTTATATTATATTACTATATCCCTACCTTTTCCCTTTAATTCCTTAGAATTATATCTTTAGTAATTCTCCTAAGGTTTAGGTCTTACTCCTAAGCTTTTTATAGTAATTTAGTAAGGGGCTTATATATTTAGTTTTTATAGGGATTAAATAATATAGTAGCCTTTTTAATCTCTTAGGTTCTAATATATTAAATATAGGTAATTATCTATAAGAAGTTGCCTAGTTTTACCTACTCCCTAGTTAGTATTTTAGTAGCTACTTTAGCTATTTAAGTAATAAAGTTTTATTTTATAGAACTAGCTTTAGTAGCTAGGACTAATTATATTCTTAAAGGTATTTTACTAAGCTATTATATAAACTTAGGCACTATCTCTAACTCTATATAAAGTAATAATCTCTTTTATAATTCTAGTAGTATCTCCTTATTTATTAATACCTTACCTTTATAATTAAGCCTTTTTAATAGTATATTTATAGGGTTACTTTTCTTTATATAGTGCTTAATAATAAAATTAAATAGACTAAGGAATATATACTATTTAGCTTATTAGCTATTAAGTTTATTTTAGTTTATAAAAGTCTATAAGTTATAATAGTTTAATAAAACCTCTATAGAATTTATAATCTCTTTAATATAGTATTACTAGTGCTTAAATAATTTAACTATAGTAAATAGCTTTTAATTAGCTATACTATAGTTTTATTTAGTATTAGTAAACTTTTATAACTAGAAGGCTATAGGGTAGTATTGCTTATTATTATTAGGTTATAAGATAATACTAGCTATTATAAAAGCTAATACGTTTATCTTAATATAAATTGCTTAATTTAGATTATAGTGTTAGAGGAGAGGCGCCTCCTAGAAAGTAGCTTTTAATTATATAAACGCTGCTTATTTATTATGTTTAAAATAGAACTTACTAGACTAAATACCTTTCTAGCTACCTTTTATTAGTGTATTAAAAGGTGCTACTAGGGTAGAGTATTAGTATATAAACCTATAATAAAAGTTATAAAACCTAAGGAATACTTAAATATCCTTAAAACTAATAGGTTTCTCTTATTATTAAATTATATTTACTCTTTTTTTATTTATTAATATACTATTAATAAATAGAATAAATCTAAGGAATTCTATTAAGTTTTAGTAAAATATATATTTAGAGAGCTTAGTATATAGCTTTACACTCCTTATTTACTCTAGGATTTATTTAATATAAGTTATATACTTCTCTTAGGTTTTTAAGAAAATAAAAATATTATTAAAATACACTATATAAATAGTATTAATTAGCCTATATAACGCTTAGTGTATATAGCTTTAGAATATTACTAAAGCGTTTATTAGTTTAAAGGGCATAATAAGGTATTTATAGTGCTTATATTAGGTTTAAAATACTATTTTTTACTTATTCTCTTTCTTAATATAAATATAGTAGTAAGTATTCTTAATGTTAATTTTAATAAAGAACTTTGCCCTTTAAATATAGTTAAGAATCTTTAAAATTAAGGGTAATATATATTAATTCTTAAGTATAATTTTATTAATTCCTTAATAATTTATATATAGTTAAAGAGTATTATTCTTCTTTAAAATAAAGAGTATAAAGGCACTAGCAAGGCTTTTTAAGGCTTTTATATAGCTATTTACTAGGTTTTTCTTAAGGTATTTCTATAAAATCTTAAGTTTATTTTATAATAAAGGGTAAATAGGTTTATAGAGGGGTAATATATTTAGTAGTAAGTTAATTATATAGTCTATCTCTTTTTTAGAAGGAAGTATACTAGTATTATTTAATTTAAATATATTTTAAAATAAAGATAGTTCTAGGGGGATATTATTAAGGGTTTAAAGTACTTTCCCTTACTCTTTGCCTTCTAAGAGTGCTACCTTATTATTAGTAAGAATTTATATAGTATATACTATAGCCTTATTTTAGCTCTTCCTTATAAATTAATAGGGAGTTATTAATAAAATATATAATTATTAGAGTTTAAACCACTATTTTTATTTATAAAGGGCTAAGTATATTTATTCTATAGCTAGAGTATATATTCTTATTAGGATTAGACTTCCTTAAATCCTTAGGTCCTAATTAATAACTATATATAGTAGTGTTAGGTCCCTATATTATTAGTAGGAATTAGTTATAGTTATTAATATATAGTATACCCTATATTATAAAATAGTTAGAGCTCTAATTACTTAGAGTTTAGGGGCTTTTATTTTACTTTATTTAAATCCCTATTATTTTATAAATTCTAAACTAATAATATTAATATTAAAGTATATATTTAAATTAATAAACATTTAGGTAGTAACTTAGCCTTAAGTAGTAATAGGGGTATAGAAATATTGCCTAATAGGGAGGTAATAACTAGTAAAGGCAAGGGTAGCTACTTTTACTATTAAATATTTTTTAATTAGTTTATCTAGGGTTTTAGCGGTTAATTATAGTTATATTAAATGTAGTTTAGGCTACTATAATTATAATACTTATATAGCCCTTAGATAGATTTATTATTTAAACCTATTATAGGGCCACTTAATACTAAAAGAGAGTATTATTATTAGCAATAATATAGCATACCCTATAATTATAGTTAAGGTGCTTTTAAAGGGTTTCCTTCTATTTTAAATTCTATCTTATGCTTAGGTCTTGCTAGTATAGCATCCTAGAATCACTAAGCAATTTATACTACTTTTTCCTTAGTTTTCCTAGTAATAAATATATATAGGTTTATATAGTTCTAAAGGTTAAATAGTAACTTAGTAAAAAAAAGAAAAGCCCTTGCTTTTTTACTAGCTTTTTTAAGGTGTTTCTCTAGTAAATCTAGGTAAATACTAAAGTTAATAGGACTTTAGCCTTTTTATTATTTAGTATTTTCTATTATAGTAGTAATTTAGGCTTCTTAATTAGTAAAGTCCCTTAGTAAGGTAAGAGTCTATTCTTAGAATTTATCTTAGTTATCCTTAAGTTCCTTATATTAATTATCTAATTATTTATTAAGAAAATAATCCTATCTTACTTAATAAGATTAATATATATAGTTAAGGGTAAAAAGGATTTTTTAGTAGTTTTAATAGAACTTATACTATACTCTATTAAAAGCATAGGTTAGGTTATTAATCTAAATTTTATATCTCTATAGATTAGTAGAGTGTATTAGTAGGTTAATATTCTTTACCTTAACTTCTTTTTAGCTATTATCTAATAAGTTATTAGTAAAGTAGTAGTATTTAGCCCTTTTTACCTTATTTATTAGTTAGCCTAAGGTAGTAAAGAGCTTCTATTCTTAAGCCTATAGTTTCTTTAGTTCTTTAAGCTACTAAATTTACTTTTATATTACCTTAGCTTTCTCCTTAAGGTTAAGGGGTCTAGGGATTGCCTTATTTTAGGTTATAATAGTAACTAAAGAGGTATTACTAGCTATAGTAGTTATAGATTACTAGGTGTTTACTAAGGGTTTAGAAGATAAAAAGCCCTTATATAGAATAGCTATAGGTTATTAAGTATAAGGCGCTATATTATCTTTAGGTAGCTATAAAGAAGCTTTAGAATTATTAGGTATAAATATAGTAGCTAGGCAAAGGCAATATAGTAATTAGTATATTAACTAAAGCTTATCTCTTTTAAGATTCCCTTATATATATAGTAGCCTCTTAAGGGCTGCTATAAGCGAGAGCGTAACTAAGCCTAAGGGAATCAGTCCCAATGCGCCCTGCATTGTGAGGACCTCACATTATATTCTTTATAATTAAGAAGTATAAAATATATTATAATCTTATATATTATAATCTTATATATTATAATCTTATATATTATAATCTTATATAGTATAATATAATATAGTATAATATAGTATAATATAATATACTATAATATAATATAATACTATAAGTTACTATAATTATAATATAATATAATATAATATATTATAATATAATATAATATAATATAATGTAATATAATATAATATAATATAATAGAATATAATGTAATACAATATAATACTTTAAATTACTATAATTACTATAATTACTATTAAATACTATATACTACTATAAATACAAAAATATAAATGTATTTTGTATTGTATTTGTATTGTATTTATATTTAAAAATTTATAATGTATTGTATTTTATTTTTAATGTATTGTATTTGTATTGTATTTTGTATTTAAAAATTAGGGATGTATTGTATTTTTTTTGTATTGTATTTTGTATTGTATTTAAATACAATACAAATACAATACAAAAATACAATACATTTTGTATTGTATTGCAATACTCTGTTTATATTAAAAAGAGAGATAAGTAGAAAATAGTATTTAGAACTAAATATAGCTATTATAAATATCTTATAATACCCTTTAAACTAACTAATACCCTAGCTATATTTTAAAACTATATATACTAAGCACTATAAAGGCTAATTAATACTATTTATATAGTATATTTAAATAATATTCTAATCTTCTTAAAAATATAAATAGAATATATAGCTTATATATAGAAAGTGCTAGGTAAAATAAAAAGCGCTAAACTATATATTAAGCTATTTAAATATATATTTTACTAAAACTTAGTAAAGTTCCTTAGATTTATTCTCTTTATTAATAGTATTTTAATAAATAAAAAAAAGGTAAATATAATTTAAAAATAAAAAAAACCTAAGAGTTTTAAAGATATATAAGTCTTCTTAGGTTTTTATAACTTTTACTATAGGTTTATATATTAATACTTTACCTTTATAGTACCCCTTAATATACTAATAAAGGGTAGCTAAAAGGGGATTTAATTTAATAAGTTTTACTTTAAAGATAATAAATATATAGTGTTTATAGAGCTAAAAGCTACCTTTTAAGAAGTGCCTTTACTATAATATTATAAACTTAAATAATTAATCTATATTAAAATAAATACCTTTACTTTTATAATAACTAGTATTATCTTTTAGCTAAATAATAAGGGGTAATACTACTTTATAGTATTTTAATTTTAAAAGTTTACTAATATTAAATAAAACTATAGTATAGCTAACTAAAAGCTTTTTACTATAGTAGAATTATTTAAGCATTAATAATATTATATTAAAGGGGTTATAAATTCTATAAAGGTTTTATTAAACTACTATAACCTTTAAACTTTTATAAATTAAACTAAGCTTAATAATTAGTAAGCTTAGTAGTATATATTTCTTAGCCTATTTTATTTTATTATTAAGCACTATATAAGGAAGAGTAATTCTATAAATATACTATTAAAAAGGCTTAATTATAAAGGCAAGGCCCTAATAAATTAGAAGATACTACTAAAGTTATAAAAAAAATTATTACTTTATAAAGAATTAAAAGTAGTGCTTAATAGTATATAATAGCTTAGTAAAATGCCTTTAAGCATATATTTAATTCTAGCTACTAAAGCTAGTTTTATAGAATAAAACTCTATTATTTAAATAGCTAAAGTAGCTACTAAAATGCTAGCTAGGAAGTAGGTAAAATTAGGTAATTTCTCTATAAAAATTGCCTATATTTAATGCATTAAAACCTAAGAGATTAAAAAGGCTACTATATTATTTAACTCTTATAAAAACTAAATATATAAACCCCTTACTAAACTATTATAAAAGGCTTAAAAGTAAAATCTAAACTTTAGAAGAATTACTAAAAATATAATTCTAAGAAATTAAAGTAAAAAGATAGAAATATAGTAATATAATATAAATAGCCTTTTATTATATAAAGACTAGGTAGTTATTCTATAGAAGCCTATTCTATAGTAAAAGCTTTTATAGCTATACTATAATAATTTCCTAGCTAGTTATTTTAAAATTAATAAAACTATAAAGCTTTTATATTAAGTATACTACTAGCTAGCTATAAAATAAGCTATAATAAAGTATATCTTTAGTTATAAAGTATACTAATAAATAGTTACTAGGAGGCATTACCTATATAGTTACTTTAAATTACTATTAATACTATAATAACCTTAGGTAAAGATATCTATAGACTTTATTATAAGTTTACTAAAAGAATTATATTATAAGCAATAAATTAATATAATTCTAGTAATTATAGACTAATTTACTAAGTATATAATATTCTTACTTATAACTACTAGTATTAATATAGTAAACCTTATAAAGATCTTTTATAGAGAGATTAAATTATAGTTTAGGGCTACTAAAGGCATTATATTAAATTAAAAGTCTATATTTATAAATATATTTTAAAGTAATTTATACTTTTACTCTAAGGTTAAATAATAATTATTAATAGTATTTTACCTTTAAACTAATAAATAAATAGAAAGAACTAATTAAATATTAAAATACTACTTATAATGCTTTATTAGTAAGTATTAGCTAATATAGCTAGCATTATTATTATAAGCTTAATTTATATATAATAATACTATAAATAAGACTATAGAGTAAGCGCTTAGTTATATACTCTATAGATACTACCTTAAGTTTTACTTAAATATTAAAAGTAAATCTCTAAATAAAAATATACCTAAAGTAAAGGTATAAATATAAAAACTTTATATACTATAGAAAAAAATAGTAAAAATATAGGAAAAAGCAGTAAATATATAAGCTAAGTACTATAACTAGCACTACTAATTAATAATATTTTATAAAGGTAATAAGGTCTTACTATTCACTAAAAATATATAAGTTAAATATATAAAGAAAAAGCTAAACCCTAAATTTTTAGAACCTTTCTATATTCTATACCCTATAGGGAAGTAAGTATATTACCTTAAATTACCTAAAAAATATATATAACTTTATAATATATTCTATATTAGCCTACTAAAGCTATAGTATAAGAGAAGAGAAAATAGGGAAAGTATAATAACCTTAGACCTAAAAGATAATAATAATAAATATAAAATTAAGGAAATTAAGAATAAAAAAATTACTAAAGAAAGTATATATTTCCTTATAAAATAAAAGGAATAGCTAAGTAAATATAACTAGTAAATTCTAGAAAATAATATTTTAGCACTAAGGCTTATTACTAACTTTTATAAAAAGAAAATAAATAAGATAATTTATAAGTAATAGCCTAGTAATTAAATATAGAGTTAGTAGTAATAATAAATTTATTTTATAAAAAAAAAAAAAAAAAAACAATTTATAGTAAGGGGGCTACTATAGGGAATAAATTTATAGTAGCCTTTATAGACTACTAAGCTAGGCTTATGCTCTTAATATAGCTAATGTAGGATAATATAAACTAAATTACCCTTTTTACACTATAGAAAACCTACTTAATAGTTATTACTTAAGTAGTGTATTTAGCCTTACCTAGGTATAAATATAAAAGGGTAGCATTATATTATATTTTATTATTAGTAATATTTTAAAAAAAAAGTATAAGTAAATATTAAATAAATATAAAAAGATAATACTTACCTAAGGGAAATATAAAGGGGGGTAATATACTATTTAAAGCTAGTAGCTAGCTAGTATATACTAATTATATAGAATTTATACTTTTTATTATAAGTATTAGTAAAGGATTTTGCTATTATATTAATATATATATTACTATATTTTTAGCTATACTAATTAAGCTATAGGCTACTTAATATACTTACTTAATATAGTTAAAACTATATAGTAAAAGAAAGAATATATAGGTAAGTTACTATTACTAGTCCTTAGTAAAAATATACTTCTTTATAGTAAAAGAAGGGTTATTATTATTTACTACTATATTTAGATTAAAAACTAATTTAATAGCGCTTAAAAAAACTTTTAGCTAGTAGTATATAAAGAGGTAGTTTTTTTAGTTTCTTTATATTATAAGTATAGCCTACCTATAGTATTAATAATTACTATAGATTTAAAGGGTTATATATATAGTATTATAAGTATTATTATACTCTTAGTATTATAAATAGCACCTAAATAAATAAAAAGTAATACTAATAAATAAATTAGCATTAAAAGTATAGCTAAGTACTATAAAAGTAAGCTTAAAGAGTAGGCTTTTTTTAAAGTTATAATAGCTAGTATATATATAATAAGTATATATATATAGCTATATAAAAATTTTCTTAAAAATAGTAAAAAAGAGTAATATTATAATAAATTAATAGTAAAAGTTAATAAAATAAATAAAGAAATAAAAAGAAATACTAAGTCTAGGGTAAAAAAAATAAATAAAGATAGAGAAGGTAAAGTATAATAAGAGTAAAAAAGTAGTAAGAACCTACCTTATTTATAGATAAACTATAAAAGGAAGTAATTTAACTAGGGCATTATTTTATTTATTTAACTAATATTAGTAGTTATAATTAAGTATTATTATTATTATATATTACTATTAATTAGTTAGTAATAAGTAATATATATTATTTATTTTAATTATATACTAAGGATATTAAATAGAGAGGGTTAAATAGAGAACTTAAGGCTATATTATAATATAGCTATCTATATATTTCTCTTAAGATACTAGCAAAAAGTATAAGTAAAATATATACTATTAAAATATTAGCCTAAGGGGGGGGTAATTATAAGGTCCTTATAATACAAGGTATATTAGAATAAAATCCCTTATACTTAGTTACGCTCTTACTTATAGTAGCCCTTAAAAGACTGCTATATATATAAAGGCTTCTTAGAAGAAGCAAGCTTTAGTTAATATACTAGTCACTATATTGCCTTTGCCTAGCTACTGTATCTACACCTAACAACATAACAAAGCCTCAATTAGTAAAAAAATAGCGGTCGCAATAGACATTCCTAGCCGCGCCTATATAAATTGTATGTAACGGCCAGGCACGCATTGTCCTAGTCCTAGATGCCCGCAGCCCTGCCTCTTTAAAAAGGCCCTAAATCCGGTCTTTTTTTACTAATTCTATTGTAAAAAACACACTACTAATGCTTAACTTATTACTAGCTTTAATTATATACAATAAAAAATAATAGTTATAACATAAAATATGTGATTTTCTAGGCTATGCCCGCTAAATTATATAGGAGGGTCTAGAATAAGGTGTCCTACTCATAATGTGGTTGTCCCAAGGTTTTGTGGTCTCCTTAGTGGAACACTAAGGAGGTCTCCGGGTACCAATTTTTTTTCCCATGCCAATGCGCGTACCTCATTTGGGGTCTGTCGCCGGGTTGCACTTTGTCATTTTTCCTAAACACCTTGATTTCCGTTTCTTTTTCTTTCTCCACCCTTGAACCAGTATTTCACACAAGATTATCAATATGGCATCCGTCTACAAGTCATTGTCGAAGGACGATGCGCAAAAGTCCTCAGCGGCCAGCAATGGCATCAAAAAAAATAAGCAACGAGTTTTGATTCTCTCGTCTCGCGGCGTGACCTACAGGTATGTCTAACGGTGCCCTGGAGTCGCGAATTGTGCTTCTTTAATATTAATCATTTTTGTCTCCGTGCAGACATCGGCATCTGCTAAACGATCTCGCCTCCATGTTGCCGCACGGTCGCAAGGACGTCAAGTTTGACTCCAAATCCAAACTCAACGAACTCAACGAACTTGCCGAGCTGTACAACTGCAACAATGTGCTCTTCTTCGAGGCCAGGAAAGGAAAAGATCTCTATATTTGGCTAAGCAAGGTTCCTAACGGTCCTACTATCAAGATGCACCTTCAAAACTGTAAGGGCAAAAAAAAACCCCGAGAAACAAAATGATGGCAACGTTCATAATTTGACTAATGCGTCCGCTGCGCAGTGCACACAATGGAAGAGCTACATTTCACGGGAAACTGTTTAAAAGGTTCTCGTCCGATATTGTCGTTTGACGCTGAGTTCGACGCACAACCGCATTTGCGCCTCATCAAGGAAGTCTTTCTACATACGTTCGGAGTACCGCAAGGCGCCCGGAAGTCCAAGCCATTCATCGATCATGTAATGGGTTTCAGCGTGGTTGATGGAAAGATTTGGGTGCGAAATTATCAGATCAACGAAGAAGAAGCCTCTTTGGTACAAACCGGCGATGGCGAAGAAGGGACCAAGAAGTCGCATGGTGTGTCGGGCAAAGCCGGCGCCAACACGGAAATCAAGTTGATTGAAATTGGTCCACGATTCGTCTTGACGCCTATAGTCATTCAGGAGGGTTCCTTTGGCGGCCCAATCATTTATGAAAACCGCGAGTTCGTTTCACCCAACCAAGTTCGTTCCGATCTTCGAAAAGCCAAGGCCTTCAGACATAACGCGAGAGTCGAGCAGAGTGTTGGAAGATTGTCGAGAAAAGGAGAACTGGGATTGCGCTCAAATGAGGGCATCCGGCCTGTTAAGGACGAACTGGATAAGAAGTCCGTTTTTGCATAGACGATGGGGAGGGGCAGTAATTTCTCAAAGTTGGAACTGGATTTAAGACGGCGCTGGAGTTTATTTGACCATTACCTCTCTGCCAATGCAGTCTCTTTCCAAAGTAGAAAGAGAACGCGGCGTTTACCATAAAATGTTGCTAGAAATGCTAGTTGCTGCCGTTGTGTCTTGTAAATGACTTCGAGGCATGGAATCAGAATGGAATGAACTAAGATGGGTAATCTTCACGTGATAGTCCTTCGTATTTGTGATCAGGAGGACGCATCTCCAGTGCAAATCCGAAAAGCTCATGCAGGGTAGCGTCTTGTCTTGGTACAGTACCCACTATTTCAGGAGCAGATTACCAGTACTTTTGGATGTGATTGGCCAGCTGCGCCAAATAATGGTCTAATGCCGTCACAGTCGCGTGAAGCCGGGGAAATCACGCTAGCAATTAATAAGGACACCTTCATTCCGAAACACTTCCTTATTTTGTCTAACAACCATTCATCTCACCCTTCAGCTTCCACCGCCATGGCTTCATCGGAAGTGAGAGACTCATCCTGCAGAATGGAGTTTCTTTCTTGTACGTCTTTGCTGTCAACTCATCTAGGCTCTGTTTGCGCTCGTTCTAGCCCCAATGCCGGGATGGCAGAACAGTAGGCGCTTCAAACACCGCGCTTCAGTCACTACCTGAGTACCTACCAAGGTAGTTACTACGAAGTCGTTAGAGAGTGTAGAGACTCCGAGATATTCCATTTGGCGTGCTAGGCTCATCACCAGCTGAAGCTCGCTTTTAGTTTTATTGCCATTGCCTCGAGAATATATCCGCTTTGGTATCTGCTTGTCAATTCCTGAAACACCAGAAACACCAGAAACCTGGTAGAAAATTGGCCACCATTCGACATCAACGTCAGAATCGACATCGCATGGTAGCGCCCTTGAGTTCTTCGCATTCAGCAATGCCTATTAAAACAAGTATGTTACCGTGTCTCGAACTAGAGGTCTATCACTCTAACATTCGCGAGATTATCTCAGTACTTTGCCGTCTCGGAATTAACCCGCATCAAATTCTCAGTTGGCTATTTTGTTGTCTGGCTTCCAAGGCACACAACTGAAATCCTTAAGATACATACTCCATAAGGATATTTCTGGTTTGCCGCCATACAGACACACCAAATATCAGTACTATAAGAATAAGACAACGGCAAACCAGCGAGTGCAAAGGGGAAAAAAAACATATATAAGGAAGGACGCCGATTTCGCTTCTCCACAGTCAAATCAATCGTATACTACAGTCTACGCCAAAGCTCAACCTCTGTCGCCAAATAACCACTCTTGAAAATGGCAGCGCCGCACAGGCCCTCCGCGTGCCTAGCAGGGTTGCCCGTGGAACTTATCCTCGAAACTTACCAGCATTTGGACTTGCAGGCTATTTTCAGAATTTCCGTGACGAACACGAACTTCTTCCAGTTCTTGCAGCGGCACAGGGTTCGTATTCTACTCCCTGTTTTGCAGCGAGACTTTAGCCCGTTTGACGAGTTCCTGCAAGCATACACAGCATCTGCTGGTGATGTTGTCGACGGTGGGCAGTACAAGCCCCGGAAGATCGTCTTCAAACGATATGTTGGTGATACAGGGTTGGTTCTAAGCAGGGAAACTGAAGCTGCTGTGCCACTTGACAATGGACCTCAGGATAGGTTTCTACATGTCAGCAAAGCCGCCAAAACGCCGAAGGTCTCTCAAACTCCAGCCACTACCGTCTTTTTGACAGAAAGAGATATCCCGGGCCTACTTAAAAAGTGCCGACTTGTCCGCGATTGGGAGGAGTTATTTCCGCAAATGCGATGGGTCCATCAACCCGAAGATTGTCGACTGCTTCGGCCCCATGAGCAAGTTCGTTTCCGAAGATCACTCTACCGATGGTGGATGTATAGTGTTCAATTCCATGGTGATTCCCCAAGACCAAGAAATGCTCATCCGGAACCGTTCGTAGACGATATACGCACCAGTCAGATGAGATATCACTCGACAGCTGAGCTGATCGAGTTGATGGATCTGATAGAAACCATTAGGGATATAATACTGCAATATATTTGTCCGCGACTGGACCCGGCTCGGAAACGTGTACGTTCATTGCTAACCAAGTATACATACATATATACCAACTGATAGTGCTTTGCTAATTGTAGTTTTTCAGTACCTTGAGATTGCCACGTTGCCTAAGCATATGGGCAGGGGCCATTCTATATTCAGGAGTTGGTATGACTTAAGCCAGTGGGGTCGCGTTGTGAGAACATACATGAAACTAGGTCCAGAGGAGCTGTTGTATTATTTCAACAATATTTACAGCTATACGCGAAAACGACTCACCACTGAAATCCAGCTTGGACATCCCAGCTTCACCTTTGATCAAGAGTCAATGCAAACTGCTTTGCGATGTGCCGTATATGAACGATACTTGAACGATCAAGTCGACGACTTGCCACAGCATGGAGCTGGAGGCATCCTTGATTTTGACGATGAACGTGACGGAGAACGTATGAGGCTACAAGATGATGCCAGTCCTAATGGCGGATTGCCGTACGGTATGAAGTTTGCCCCTCCGCTTGTGCGACACTCTCCCAAAGGCGAAGATGGAGCATTCTTGGACGATTATCTGAAGTTTTCAGACATTTACTGGCCAGACATCAACGTTGAACAGACGGACTGGAGTGGCTGAGTCGGTGGCAGGATGTATGATGGTTTTGTCACTTTCCGGAGCAAGTGCGCGCGCGAGGCTGTGATGACAATCAATCTGGATACATATGTATGTACATAGAGATGCTTAGATCAGGATCAAAATCAAAGTATTTACTGTGTAGAATGACATTGATTGGATGGGCGACAGTGCCATGCGTGCCATGATGATGAATGGACTGGTTCAGATGCTCTCGTGTGGGAAGCACACCGTTGATCACACACAATGCCTGGCACCACACTAACAGAGCCAGCACTGAGCAGCCTGTGCTGTATTTTGGGCTAGCCTGGCAGCTGCGCCCAGCTGTCACAGCGCCCACTGGTGGGGAGGGGGAGGGGGGGTTGGGACTGGTGTGGTCTGGTCCGTCAATCCAAGCCAGCCAAGCCAAGCCAAACCTTGAACCTTTCATGTTCAAACCTCCCCAAAACGGTCTGGTGTTAATCCAAGTTGCTCCAGTCTGTCGCAACATTGGAGCGCCTCAAGCTCCCAATCGACGTATCAACCTCACGCAGACGCAGAGACGCCCAAACCCACCGCCGCCGGTTGCTTGCTCAACTGGAGCCGCTCACGGGGCCCTCTATTCCCTCCCCCTCGCGCCAGCCCGTCCAGCAAAGCCAACCAGACATAGTGTGCGTTGAAGCGAGGCCGTCCGCCTCGACCGGCCCAACTGGCCCGACTGCTTTCCCCGGGGTGTTGTCCTTGCACGCATTCGACGCTGTCAGGGCTTTTCTCTTGAACTGAGACTCGCCGGCTGATTTGCACGCATGTCCGTGTGCTGTGCGGCTCCCCGTTGCAAATCAATCAATATCCAGGCTTCAAAGCCGGCTGGTGCAGCTGGCCAAGTAGAGACTGGACGGCTCTGCTCTGCTTGGCTCCATTCCTCAACCTTTATCAGGTAAGGCCTCATGTTTTAGCCCATTTTTCGTGCTGGATGCAAATTGCATCTGACTGTCATGTTTATCATCATGAAGAGACGCCACTTGTTGGTTTGTAGTTTGTCGTTTCATCCTCTGCTTTCCCAAGGGCGTGGTTTTGTCAGGGACGTGGTTGTCACCTGCACACTGTCCAGCGTGAATATAAATCTTCACCGTGGGACTTTGACTTGCTTTTGTCTTTGTTATTTTCCTCATACACTTTCTCATGATTCATCTCGAAGCAATACTGATGTGGATGAATTGAGCTTTCCAGGCCGATACTTGTAGTATAGGCTTTGCTCTACCTGTAGTCCCTCTTCAGGACATCTGACAAAGGAAAAAGGTCTTCTGAACAGTTTTCTAGTTTGTCAAGATCCACTTGCGATTTCCCTTGCGGGGGTTTTTCTTCCTTTCTTTTCCTCGTGCTTTTCATCCTTCCATGTGTCGATGACTCCATACCCTTACAGCCAAGCAATCGGATAGCATGGAACATCACTCGGAGATGGACATGGGGGATCAGCACATGCAAGATGCTGAAGAACCAAACGGCATTATTCCCAGCGCCATTCATGGAGCCGGAGATGACGACGATGCCAGTTCCGAGGGCGTCATGTACGATGATGGCAGCGACTCCGATCTCCAGGATTTAGCTCTGGAGCAATTGCGGAGGAGAGGACTCCTTCCTACTGGCTGTTGCTATGATGATCGCATGAAGCTTCACATGAATGCTGACTTCAGCCCAAACACGCACCATCCCGAGGATCCAAGGCGTATTCATGAGATATTTAAAGCTTTCAAAAGAGTCGGTCTCGTGTACACGGGTCCAGAAGCGGAGCTACCCCAGATTATCAAGGAGTGCCCAACGCGATACATGTGGAGGATACCTGCGCGCCCAGCAACTCGCGAAGAAATCTGCTTGGCACACTCCTCGGAGCACATGAACTGGGTCGAGCATCTGGAAACTCTCAGTACGGCAGAGCTTCGTGAACTAACAAAACGATTCGATCAGGGTCGCGAGTCCTTGTACGTGGGCAGTATGTCGTATCCTGCAGCACTTTTATCCGCTGGCGGCGCCATAGATACCTGCAAGAATGTCGTGATTGGCCAGGTGAAGAACGCATTCGCTGTGATAAGACCCCCAGGTCATCATGCCGAGTTTGACGCCCCGATGGGATTTTGTTTCTTTAACAATGTGCCAGTCGCGGTTCGTGTCTGTCAACAAGACTATCCAGAAGCTTGTCGCAAAGTCCTTATTCTCGACTGGGATGTTCACCACGGCAACGGAATTCAGAACATATTCTATGACGACCCAAATGTTCTCTACATATCCATACATGTGTACCAAAACGGGCAATTTTACCCTGGAAAACCTCCGAATCCAGAGACGCCAGATGGAGGCATCGAAAACTGCGGCGCGGGCGTTGGAATAGGCAAGAATATCAACATTGGTTGGCATGACCAGGGCATGGGGGACGGCGAATACATGGCAGCATTCCAAAAGATCGTCATGCCCATTGCTAAAGAGTTTAACCCGGATTTGGTGGTCATTTCTGCGGGGTTTGACGCTGCGGATGGAGACGAGCTGGGCGGATGTTTTGTAACACCATCTTGCTACGCACACATGACGCACATGCTCATGTCCCTAGCAGATGGGAAAATAGCCGTGTGTCTTGAAGGCGGGTACAATCTTTCTGCCATTTCGAACTCGGCTGTTGCTGTGGCTAGGACCCTTATGGGCGAACCGCCTCCAAAGATGATCATTCCCAAGCTCAACAAGGAGGCTGCCAGGACCCTCGCCAAGGTCCAGGCATATCAAGCTCCCTATTGGGAATGTATGAGACCTGGAATTGTTGACGTTCCGTCGATGCAATCACTTCAAGCTAGCCGCTTGCACGACGTTATTCGTAATGCTCAGCGGCAAGTGCTTCAGGAGAAGCATAACATGATTCCTTTATATGTCCAACGGGAGCGCCTTTACAAGTCGTTTGAGAATCAGGTCCTTGTTACTCCCTTATTGCATAGGTCGAGGAGAGTGCTCGTCATCATTCATGACCCGTAAGTACTAGCTTCACTGTGACAGGGTCAAAATGCTGACATGAGATTTCAGACCAAAGTTGCTGGCACAGTCGGATGCCATTGATTCTATGCTAGAACCACACAATGCATGGGTGGTGAGTTCTATCAAACCTGCTCCACGTTCCTTCGATACCATGCTCATCATAAGAATCAGGTTGATGGCGTGACTCAATACATCGACTGGGCTATCAGCCAAAAGTTTGGTGTCATGGATATTAATATTCCGGCTTATGTCACCAATGAAGAGGTATGGCAGTATCTGAGATGATGCGTCGAATCGACAGGAAATGCAGGCATGTTGCTGATCATGCTTAGGATATGGACTCGTATATTCCCGGGTACAGAGAAAGAGCTCTTCAGGAGAAGATCCAGCAACTCGTGTGCTATCTGTGGGACAATTTTCTACAGTTGTATGAAACTGACGAGATCTTTCTCATGGGTGTAGGAAATGCCTACTTGGGTGTAAAGGTCTTGTTGATAAATCGAGGTACGAGAAATGGGGAGCTAATTCATCCATCACTGCTGCTTATTTGAGAAACCGACTAACGTCAGGGGTACAGACTGCAAGTCGAAGATTGCAGGCATTATCAACTATGTCACTGGCAACTTGCGTCCCATCAAGTCAGATATTGACCCAGATCTCTCCTTGTGGTACAAGGAAAATTCAAGAGTCTACGTTGCAGGCGATCATGCCTGCTGGTCTGACCCCGATTTAACCAAGAAAGTGCAAAAGCGAAGATTTGGAACGGTTGTGCGCAGTCCAAAAATCGGTCTCAACGAGATGATGCAACAGCATGCAGCCGAGGCACAACAATGGATTTTGTCGCGGACTTCCTCGGGTACGAGCCAAGGTGACACCACAGAGGATGATGAGGATGAGGACATAGTTCCTTCAGGCATCTCAAAGCGCAAAAAGATTCTTTGAAAATTCGGCCACCCCCCTTTTTTTTTCATTTTGAGTTTCTTCTTGTATCCTATGGTCTGTGATCAGATCTCCATGTGATCAGATCTGCATATTTCGGGACAATGGTGTTTTAGGATTATGCCACTCAAGAAAATATGCCAAAAACAGGGAGGTTCTTCTTTTTTTGGCTTTGCTAATGAGGATTTTGGAGAACAATCTCGGTTCTCGGTTTAGTTTTTGTTTCTTCGTTGCAATATTTTGAGCATTCTTTGTTTTTTTTTTCTATTTGGACTACACATATACCATGCACGAAGATGTAGACGATTTTATTCTCCGGGTCTCTAACTTGCTTTGGGTGTTAATTCCAGTGACCTGCTGATTAAAAATATTGAATGTGAATGATGTATGATGTTCGGGGGTGCGCGTACAGTGTCAATAGCTCTGTTCTGCACAAACGATGCACTGTCCTTCGGCCCCGACATCCGGCCCATTGTTTTGCCGACCTCATGCATCCATCCTTGTCGGCTGCGATTAGCTTTGCAGGGATGCATGTCGAGAAACCCAAGAGTGCTGCCGTGTTTATCTTTCCCAGCATCGTCGTCGCAGAGCACATTTACGCCTGCGTCGCGAAAGCATATCTATCTTGACTATGGAGCGCGACCGAGATGCGCGAGGCAGAAGGTTCGTTTTTTTTTTTCAATCTTTTTTTTTTCCTTTACTAATTGCTAAAAAAAAAAAAAAACTAACCCGCATTTCCACGTCCTAGGTATGACGACGGCGAGGTCGTTAGATACGGCGCAGGAGAGTCATGGAGACCTACCCCTCGAGGCGGTCCTCCTGGGGATCGATCGCCTCGATCTCCTCGAAGACCGAGGAGTCCCGTCAGGGATAGGCCTAGGAGTCCTGTTAGGGATAGATTGAGGAGTCCTATTCAAGAAAGGCCAAGAAGCCCCCCCTTTAGAGATCAGCCTAGGAGTCCCATTAGAGATAGGCCGAGGAGTCCCGTTCGAGACAGACCGAGGAGTTCCATCAGAGAAAGATCGAGACTTCCCATTCGAGAGAGACCGAGAAGTCCCATCAGAGACAACAGACCAAGAAGCCCGCGCGCACGAAGTCCTCGTCCACGAAGCCCTGTTATCCCAAGCTCCGATAGCTACGTGCCTGGTCGATATCCGCCTCGGCGACGGTCAAGGAGCGGCGGAGACAGATTTCCCCGAAGAGAACGATCTCGTGAAAGAGAGAGTCCGCCACGAAGAAGAGAGCGTACAAGATCGCCGCCGCCGGCCTTGCGGCGGTCACCTGGGCCTCCACGGCGCAGCTTGTCGAGACGAGGGTCGCCCATCCGGGAGATGAGATTTGAACGGCCCCGCTCGCCAGCTCGTCGAGACTGGGAGCGTAGCCGGGAGCAGGAGCGTGATAGAGAGCGTGACTGGGATCGAGATCGTATGAGAGACAGAGATCGTGGGTTGGATAGACGTGACGAGAGGTTGGTGCCTGTTCCCAAGATTTCTGATAAATTTGTTTCGAGTTTCACGTCGATTTGACTCAAGAGCTTACAAGGAAAAAAAAACTCTAGGCGGAGGTCTCGTTCACCATATGGCCGAGAAAGACGTGACAGAAGCCCTCCGATGAAATCACCGCTCATGGCGCCTCGTGGAGGATCATATCGGCCTAGGTCTAGGTCACTGAGCCGAAGTCGATTCGGGGAGCGTTATCTACCATATAGACGAGCGACACCGATTCGAGAGTCGGGCATCTCTTCCGCTATCACGTCCCAGCCAGCTTCCGAGAGAGCCTCTCCGCGACCTAGTTCCGTCAGAGCGCGCTCACCGCTGCCCTCGCGAGAACAGTCTCCTCATCGGACAATAGCCTCTGGTTCTGGATCAGTCAGGGGCACGCCTCGCTCTGGTCCCCCTGATCCTCCGTCTGCGTCCAGAACACCGCCTCGCGGTCCGGCCGCCCTCAGAGGGCCTCCTCCACTTCCTGCTGCTGCTACTGCACCGGCGGCTCCTGGAAGTCGAGGCTTGTC
This sequence comes from Claviceps digitariae, assembly GCA_018360205.1. Classification (NCBI taxonomy): domain Eukaryota; kingdom Fungi; phylum Ascomycota; class Sordariomycetes; order Hypocreales; family Clavicipitaceae; genus Claviceps; species Claviceps digitariae. The sequence continues at coordinate 21,276 of SRPT01000126.1, forward strand.
CTCGGCCATTTCGTCCCCTTTATCTACTATCAATTCTGCTAGACACCCACCTACTCCAGGTCGCACAGATGCTCCCAGCCCAACGAACCCTCCTTCTGGCCCTCGAGGCTATGTCCCGCCATCGAGGGGAGGCTATGCCCACCGAATGGGTGGTCGGTCAGCATGGAATCAGCCATCGTCTCGACAAATGTCAGGACTCTCCCCGTCGCCCACTACCCCGGGCGGATCTGGCGGCGGCATCCCCACGGGGCCTCGAGGTTCGCAATCTACTGCCTCGGGCGGCGGCGGCGGCGGATCATCCACACCCACGTCCGCCAGGCCTTTCAACCCGCCCACAGGTCCCGCCGCCTCTCAACACAGCAGCGGCAGCGGCCCAAGGCAGACCCTCGCCCAAAGCCTCCTGAGCACCATGCCCCCCCTCATACCGGGCGGGAAACTCGATCCCTCCATGACGCCCCTCACCCTCGGCGTGACGCGCGACCTGGAGCCCCACTACCGCAAGCTGCGCGACGAGGAAGAGAAGCTGCGCGACGACGTCCGCTCCCGGCAGGAGCGCCTCCGGAAGTCCCTCTACATGTGGGATAGGCTCGAACGAGAATCCAGGGCATGGGAACTGCGTAGTGACCTGAGCGAGAAGAGCATGAAGAACCTAGCGGGGGAGGGCATAGGAGGCGCAGCATTTTAGTAGAAGAAGAGGACAGGACCGTCGCGAGACTTGGGGGTCTTTTCTTTCGGGTTTTATAATGTAGAATACTTTTGCATGCAGGCGTTTTTCATGGTCTGTTTTTTATTAGGCTTTTCCTTTTCCCCTTTTCTCCTTTTTTTTTCCTTTTTCCTTTTTTTTCTCTTTTTTTCCTTTCTTCTTCTTCTTCTTCTTCTTTCTTCTCTCTTCTGTCGAGGCTTGCTATTCGGGCAGCACTTTTTTGCTAATCGGGCAGCAGCCCGCCCCACTTTTTTCTTTTACTTATACTAAAATATATTATAAATCTAATAAAATAGGTATAAATATAGGGGGAGTACTTTTATAAAGAGGAAAAATAGCTTTAAATATAAAAAATTAGAATATCTTTATATATTATTTATTCTTCTTATAATATAATATTTAAAAAGTAAAGTAAAAATAATATTTAAAATTTAAATAAAATAACTATAAGATAAATATCTTTATTAAAAATTATTCAAAATATAGTATTATTTTATTTTAAAAGTATGTATATTAAAATATTTTTTATTAAATAATAATAATTTATTTTTTAAAAAAAGCTTAAATAAATATTTTAAATAGGCTTAACTAAATATAAGTTCTTTTTTTTAATAAAATAATAATATTTAATTTTTATTTAATATAAATCTTTAAGAAAAAAACTTATTTATATATAAAAGTTTTGAAATATTTATATATAAAAATTATAAAGACTTTTATTTCTAATAAATAAAATAAAATATATAAATATACTTTATAATTTTTAATATTTAAAGCTATTTTTTCTGCTTTGAAAACCACTCCCCCTATATTTCTATCTATTTTATTTAATTTATTATTTACTTTATTATAAAATGCAGAAAAAAAGTGGGGCGGGCTGCTGCCCGATTAGCAAAAAAGTGCTGCCCGAATAGCAAGCCTCCGACGGACGGACCAGACCAGACCTCTTTGGACACATTTTCGACAGACCTCAATCACGCTGTCTGCGGAACCAGAACCAGATTCGATTCGTGGCGCGAACTCGAGAGCAGCCCGCACCACTATCAATATCTCGCCATCAGTGGTGCTGCAACAGCATCTTGATTTCTGTTGCGCCTGTCTTTCCCGCGATCCAATCGTGTGCACCGTCCATTGCTCTCGATAGGTGGTGTTGGTCAGGCGATAGCTATAACCTACCTCCTTGTTGCGAACCCCACCAAGGGTATCTCGGCTTTCCCTTCTCTGAAGCTCTGTACTTGGTTCAGGCAGTCGAGATTCTACAATCACCATGAAGCTGGACGTCAAGGTTAGTTTGTGAAACTTCGTTAGATTATTGGGATCGAGACAGTCGACCTGCCATTGTCCTTGCGCAGAAGAGCAGTGGTTCCCATCGTCAACCTCGACCGCGAATGCAAAAAACATCCAATGCTCATTGGGCAAATAAAATGGCTAACCGGCAAACTTGTCATTCAGCGTCAGCTATACGCTCGAAGCGATCGAGTGAAAGGGGTCGATTTTCATCCTCAGGAACCCTGGATTCTAACTACACTCTATAGCGGTAAAGCTCTCCCGGGTTACGTCCAGTCAATTGCAGACACTTACTAACCATTGATTTCATCTTCAGGTCAGGTCTATATCTGGTCGTATGAAACTCAACAAACTGTAAAGACTTTCGAGCTCACAGAGGTACCCGTCCGCGCTGGTCGATTCGTCGCACGTAAAAACTGGATTGTCTGTGGCTCCGATGACTTTCAAATACGGGTATACAACTATAACACGTCGGAGAAGGTTGCGCAGTTCGAAGCGCACCCCGACTACATCCGAGCGATTGCTGTTCATCCTACGCTGCCCTTCATTTTGACCGCGTCTGATGATATGACAATCAAGCTATGGGACTGGGATAAGGGTTGGAAGTGCGTCCAAGTCTTTGAGGGCCATAGCCACTATGTCATGGGCATCGCCATCAATCCCAAGGATACGAACACATTCGCCTCTGCATGTCTCGATCGCACGGTGAAGATCTGGAGCCTAGGCTCATCCACTGCCAACTTCACTCTTGAGGCTCACGAAACCAAGGGTGTAAATCACGTCGACTACTATCCTCACTCCGACAAGCCTTATCTTCTCACCACTTCCGATGATCGAACTGTCAAAGTCTGGGACTACACCACCAAGTCCTTGATTGCCACTTTGGAGGGCCACACCAATAACGTGTCCTTTGCTTGCTACCACCCTGAACTGCCCGTCATTGTTTCAGGTTCTGAGGATGGCACCATTCGCATCTGGCACGCCAATACCTATCGATTCGAGCAGTCCTTAAACTACAGCCTCGAGCGAGCTTGGTGTGTTTCTTATCAAAAAGGAAAGCAGGGCATTGCGGTGGGATTTGATGATGGTGCTGTCGTGGTTAAGCTGGGAAGAGAGGAGCCCGCTGTGTCCATGGATGCGTCGGGTAAACTAATCTGGGCGAGACACAACGAGGTCGTGTCTTCCATTATCAAAGGCGACACCTCGCTCAAAGACAACGAGCCAATCTCCCTTCCCACCAAGGACCTGGGTACCTGTGAAGTATACCCGCAGACCTTGATACACTCACCAAATGGTCGCTTTGTCGCAGTCTGTGGAGACGGCGAGTATATCATCTACACAGCCCTAGCCTGGCGCAACAAAGCCTTTGGCTCCGCCCTGGATTTCGTCTGGGGCTCTAAAGAAAATAGCAATGATTTTGCCATTAGGGAATCAGCCATGAGCGTGAAGATATATAAGAACTTTGTGGAAAAGAGTGGTGGTCTCGATGTTGGCTTCCAGGCTGATGGTCTCACGGGCGGAATTCTCCTTGGTGTGACAGGACAAGGCGGTATTTCGTTCTTTGATTGGTCCACTGGCGGTCTTGTCCGGAGAATTGAGGTTGAGCCTAAGCAAGTTTACTGGTCCGAAAGCGGAGAGTTAGTCGCCATTGCATGCGAGGACAGCTGCTACGTCTTGCGTTTCTCTCGTGAGAATTATATCGAGGCCGTTCAGTCTGGGCAAGTTGAAGAAGATGGCGTCGAGTCTGCATTCGAAGTGATTACCGACATCAGTGAGAGGTGAGTGAACTGGTCATTTCCAGATTAAAGTGCGTGCTGGAAGAACATTCATCTTGCTAACAATAATTGCAGCGTTCGGACTGGTGAATGGGTTGGTGATTGCTTCCTGTACACCAACAGCACCAATCGATTGAACTACTTGGTTGGCGACCAGACCTATACAGTATCCCATTTCGACAAGCCTATGTACGTCCTGGGCTATATTCAGCGAGACTCCAAGATCTATTTGGCCGACAAGGATGTCAATGTCACGTCGTTTGCTCTGTCACTTCCTGTTTTGGAGTATCAGACATTGGTACTTCGTGAGGATATGGAGACTGCAGCCGAATTGTTGTCGACCATCCCCTCCGATCAACTCAACAAGATCGCCAGATTCCTGGAGGGGCAAGGCCACAAGGAACTTGCTTTGGAGGTTGCTACCGACCCTGAGCATAAGTTTGATCTCGCGTTATCCCTGAACCAGCTGGACACAGCCCTGGAGCTGGCTCGAGTTGCAGATGTTGAGCACAAGTGGAAAACAGTGGGTGACTCGGCTTTGGCGGCCTGGGATGTGGTTTTGGCTGCCGAATGCTTCACTCATGCCAAGGATCTTGGCTCATTACTTCTCTTACATTCCTCGACCGGAGATAGAGACGGACTGAGGACACTTGCGAAGCAAGCAGAAGAAGCAAACGCCCACAACATTGCATTCTCGAGCTCGTGGCTGCTGGGCGACATTGATAACTGTGTAGAGATTCTGAAGAAAACTGGACGACTGGCTGAGGCGGTATTCTTTTCACAAACGTATAAGCCCAGCTTGACAGGGTCGCTCGTCAAGGCCTGGAAAGAAGACCTTGAAAAATCGAAGAAGGGTCGAGTTGCCAAGCTGATTGGAGTTCCTGGCGACGATGATGCCTTATTTCCGGAATGGGATGCATGGTTGCAAGCTGAACAGGAGGGAGGTTTGGTTGAAAAATTGGCCGAAACAAACATTAGCGATGATGTCAACGATGAAGTCGAGGTGCAGGAACCGGAAGAGGTAGAGGAAGAAGGAGTGGAACAAGATGAGGCCGACGAAGTAGTCCAGGAGCAGGATGAGGAGTAGAATATGGCTAAAAAAAGGGAAAATAGAAGAGATTTGGGCGAGACGAAGGGACGAAATTTGTATTCTTTTATGTAGAGGCGAACCATCTCCAGCGCAGATGCCTTGAGACGGGCCACGGGATGGCGGATTCCGTATAATTGCTCAAGTTGAAACGATTTGCAGAGTTTCGTATTTAAAACTACGTAGTAGCTTCGCGTTTTACTAGCTATTATAATGTGATTTATTTCCTTGCGTGTCGCCTAGATACCAGTGGCCAACCTATCGCCATAGCTGCCACCAACGAGGAATGAGCAACACAGCGAGGCCGAGTGCTACTCAGAAAAACACGCTGATGTCTTAGCCGTGGAGGTGACGGTGCGCTTTGCTAGCTTTGCACCATCCACGATTGAGATCAACACCGTAGATCTAATGTCCCGGAACTGAATAGAACTTTATCATAAAAATTGCGAACTGTTCTAGAGGGAAAACTCGAATATTTGTGTATGAAGAGAACATTAAAAGCCCAGACTCTTCGTATACGGCGACCTCTAAATCATGCTGCGTAGCGTGAATACCTTTGCCGGTTTGGGCACGTCATTATTTTAACGTCAACTTCAACGATGACTCACAGACGCTTTGTGGGCTGAGGGACACATGTGTAACTTGAAACGACCGAGAAGAATGATAACACGCGAACAAACACTGTCTAGTCGGGACCTGTCGGCTAACATTGAAGTCGACGGCAGCTAGGATACTCGTCGACGTCCTGGCAAGAATCAGTCGTAAGATGAGAATATTCTCTGGGCGAAAAAGGAAGGTAGTGTAGATGAAGTTGCGGCGGCCATAATTAGGAATGATGATGGTGCGACTTTCAGGCGCTGTTGCGTAACCATTTAACCAGACATTTGGTCAATTACAGCCTGCAGTGGCCACCGACAGCTGTCAACGACCGGCCGTGGACTGGCCGACAACGTGCTGTCTTCTCACAGAAATGAGCAAAACTGAGCAAGCGAGTAGCAAGTCGGTGACGAGGGCCGCGCCGGTTCATCAGATGCGTGAATCATCAGGTCCACGAGCCGCATTTCCTTTTCTCGTGTGACCGTTCTTTTCGACCATACCACAGCACCGATACTTTACAAGTGGCACTTTCGTTACAGTCCAGAGTCCACGCACATAATTTTGCTTTCTTTTCCGCATCTCATCATGTCCTCCAGTGAGAGCGACTCTGACAGTGTCGACGGTGTCGAAAGATACCGGCGGCTGCTTTGCGCTGCAGATGCCCAACCGCGCCAAAAACCCCCAAATGCTGAGGATATTGCATTCCAGAGTTGGGTAGCGAATCAGAAGCACGAGACATCACCAAGTTGGAGTGATTCTAGAACCACACACGAAACTTCATCTGCGTTCGTGGAACTTGACATATCTGAAAAGTCCCAAAGTATCATCAATTCGCCGAGACAATATCAATTAGATCTTTTTGAACGAGCAAAGGAGAGCAATACAATTGTAGTACTGGACACAGGTCAGTTTAGATTATTCCACATCTGCTTCTGCTCATCTTCGTTCCAAGTGACTAATATATATCAGGTTCCGGAAAGACTCTAATCGCGGCGCTTTTGCTTCGACATATTATCGATGGCGAGTTGCAGAGAAGAGCCGATGGTAAACCAGAAAAGAGTGCCTTCTTTCTGGTAGACAAGGTCGTTCTCTGCCTCCAACAATACAATGTCCTCTCAGCAAATCTGAATTACCCAATCGGAAAATTCTACGGACATACCGTACGTGGTTTGAAGACAAAAGAGGACTGGGATGCTCAAATTCGGGCGAATATGGCTATTGTGTGTACCGCTCAGATCCTACTTGACCTGCTGGGAAGTGGCCTTATTTCCATGGATCAGATTAATCTTCTCATTTTTGACGAAGCTCATCACACGAAGAAGAGCCACCCGTACGCAAAAATCGTTAGAGATCACTACTTGAGAATGAAGACAGAACGTCCTCGAATTCTCGGCATGACAGCCTCGCCTGTTGATTCAAAAAGTAAAGATCTGAAACTGGCTGCACTTGAGTTAGAAACCACTCTATGCAGCAAGATTGCCACGATCTCCGATGAAGCATTAGCAAAGCAGAACGAGAAGCGGCAACAGCATGAGCGCGTATGCTACTATGCTCCAATTTTACAACCAGACGAAGCCCGGACGGACTTATGGCAAAGCCTATCTGCAGTTCTTGGACTTTTAAGCGAATTCTCTAGCCACCTTGAGGCAGCACAGGACATAAGTTCCATATTGGGTCCCTGGTGTGCGGACCATTACTGGAACATTATCTTTTCCCCCAGTCAAGTCTCACAACGGCCTACGATCATGCGACATGTCGGAATAGTTGATCAAGCCGATGAAAACTTGCTCGAACTTCTGGCCGATCAAGAACGGCACCCTGGTCTCGAGGAGGACCATATTGCTGCAGCAGTTGCAAAAGCCCGCAAGATAACCCTGGACTACATGAAACAACGACCAAATGCGAATATCGACGCGATGGATTTTTCAAGCAAGTTTCTTGCTTTGCATGATATACTACGCACTGCTTTCTCTGTGGGAGAAACTAAAAGATGCATTGTATTCGTTCAAAAGCGCTACATTGCCTTTCTGCTATCGGATATCTTCGCTCGGCCTGGGATCAGCATACCGAAACTGGTTTGCAGCTACGTGGTGAGATGGCAACAAAAAAAAAATGAACAGGAAAAAAGAGAACAAATGTGGAACAAGATTGCTAACATCCGCGGCTAGGTTGGTTCACAAAACGTGTCATCGAGCATTGCAAATATGTCTGTTCGAGACCAATTTCAGACTCTGCTCAAATTTCAAAAAGGCGAGATCAATTGCCTGTTTGCAACACAAGTAGCTGAGGAAGGTATTGATGTGCCTGACTGCGATCTAATTATAAGGTTTGATCTTCACGACTCAGCGATTCAATACATTCAGTCCAGAGGCAGAGCAAGGCAGGCCAAGTCTACATTTATCAGCATGGTTGAGGAAGATAATATTAAACAAAAAAGAAGATTACTGGAAGCCGCAAGGGATACAACTGCGCTGCGCCGCTTTGTATCCGTTCTTTCGGCTGATAGGAAAGTGGCTGATGTTGATCAGCCACTTGCTCCTCAGCTTAAAAATATGCCACAGAGGGTGATCCACATTCCCGAGACCGGGGCGCAGCTGAGCTTCGACTCCAGTCTGCAAGTGCTTGCCAAATTTGTTTCTTCGCTCACAAACAGTACAGAAGCTCATCCTGAATATGTTGTGACGCCAACGTACGCAGGCGGGCGCTTTGTCGCAACCGTTCTACTTCCGGACTCGAGTCCAGTTAAGATGTTCCGCGGCATGCCTCAGAGAAGCAAGATGCTAGCACGCAGCTCAGCAGCCTTTGAAGCATGCGTTGACATGATCAATCGGAAATTCATCAACGGACACTTACAGCCAACCTTGAGCAAGCGACTTCCAGCGATGAGAAATGCTCGCCTTGCCCTCAGCTCCAACAAACGTGCTGAGTACAAGATGAGAATCAAGTCTGATAGATGGTCGCGAAGAGGAACACCCACAGAGCTCTTTGCTGCTATTATTGCGTTTGAGGACGCCATTCTCCCAGGAAAGCATGGTCGAAATCTTTGCTTGTTAACTCGTTTTCCTTTACCTCGAATAACACCAACAGAGTTATTCGTGAACCAAGCTGAAAAGACAAGTGCTGCACTGATACAGTGCGGTACTACTTTGAACATCAGCGATACCGAACTAGAAGTCTTGGCAGATCTCACTCTGACCATTTTCAAAGACGTTTTCAGCAAAGAATTTGACTGTGCGGTCAAGGATCTTGAGTATTTGATCGCTCCCTGCGTGTCAGTCTCCGATATGACGACGAGTGCAATTGACCCGCGCTCGATTATTGACTGGCCTCTACTGGACGCTTTAAATGCGACGGAAATGGGCAGCATCCTGGCTGATAACAGCCAAGCCGACAATTTTCAAAACAAACTTCTTATCGACCCTTGGGACGGAGGTCGCAAGTTCGTGACCAAATCGGTGAACACAGCCCTAAAACCATTCGATCCGGTGCCCGCCGGTGCTCCCAAACCAAGAACCCTCAGCTACTTTCGCGTGAAGCAGAATATTGCTGAGTACAGCAATAGCTTGCGCTCCACGGCGAGACGTAAACGTCGAATGAAATGGAATCCACAGCAGCCTGTTTTTGATGCCGAACTATTACCCATCCGACGAAACTATCTCTGTCCGCCCAGCAGTGACGAACGTAATATTTGCCAGGACTGTTCAATAATTCTTGAGCCGCTGGTTGTTTCTAATGTAAAGCAGTTCCCCGCTTTCTCCTTTTTTTTTTCTTTGACCCTCTACTTCTGTGTGGAGCCGAGAATGCTAATGGGTATGAAAAGATTCCCGTCGATGTCGCTATAAGCGCGCTTGCCCTTCCCGTCATCATGTATCGCATTGACTCGATACTGGTGCCAGTTGATGCTTGCCGGTATCTTGGTCTGGAAATCGAACCAATGCTTGCCCTGGAAGCCTTCACAAAGGATAGCTCTGTTACGGATGAACATGATCAGCAGAAGATAGACTTTCAGCCAGGTATGGGGAACAATTACGAACGGCTGGAGTTTTTGGGCGATACGTTTCTCAAAATGGCAACCTCAATTGCCCTGGTCACACGAATGCGAAATAGAACCGAATTTGAGTATCACGTCGAGCGAATGCTGCTCATCTGCAACCAAAATTTGTTCAACAATGCCGTGGACCGTGGGCTCCAGGAATTTGTCCGCTCCAAAGCCTTTGATCGGCGCACATGGTACCCCTTCCACAAGCTGAAGAAAGGCATACGCGCCAAGCAGAAAGTTTTTCACAGTCTTTCCAACAAATCCATTGCCGATGTCTGTGAAGCTGTCATTGGCGCTGCGTACTTGTCCGAGCCAAACGGCACAATGGACCTCGCCGTCAAGGCTGTAACCGAGATGGTTCGCAGCAAGAAACACACAATGACTAGGTTTAGCGACTACTACAACGACTATGAAGTTCCCGAGTGGCAGAGTGCCGCACCCTCTGCCGCAGAAAAGTTTGCCGCAGAAGAGATACATGCTCGGATCGGATACGGATTCGAATCCCCGAAGCTTCTGCGCAGTGCGTTCAAGCACCCGTCCTACCCGTACGAGCCGGTCATACCTCACTATCAATGCCTCGAGTTTCTAGGCGATGCACTGCTCGACCTCGCAGTCGTGGACTACCTTTTCGTTACATTTCCAAAGGCCCACCCGCAATGGCTGACAGAGCATAAAATGGTCATGGTGTCCAACCACTTCTTCGCCTGTCTCTGCGTCGAGCTGGGCTTGCACAGACATTTACTTACGACGACTTCCGTCATGCTTGGCAACATTGCTCAGTTTGTCAAGCAATACGAGGAAGCAAAAGTCGAATCATGCTTGCACGAGGGAAGCAACGGTCAGCCAAGCCTGGATTTTTGGGTCCACTTGACGCAACCCCCCAAGGTGCTCTCAGATGTACTGGAAGCCGTCGTCGGAGCGATGTTTGTCGACTCTAGATACAACTACCAGGTTGTGCAGGATTTCTTTGACAAGTTTATTCGTCCATACTTTGAAGACATGTCGCGATATGACACGTACGCGGCGGGCAATGCAGTGACTGTCCTGACCAAGCTCATGCAGGACGTCTTTAAATGTCGCTCGTGGCGGCTGTGCGTGGCTGCCGTTCCGTGCGGCTCCGAGACAGGAGCCTCTGCATTGACAGAGGAGAACGTTGTATGCGCGATGATGGTGCATGGCAAGGCCGTGGTTAGTCAGATTCGAGCGAATGGACGAGAGGCCAAGGTGAGTGTCGCGACGAGAGTATTGCAGCGAGTGCAAGACATGGACAGGGATGCATTCCAGGCGAGCATGGGATGCGACTGTGGACAGTAACTGTTGGAAGCTGTGGTAAAGGGACAGGCTATTTATCCCTTCCTCCGCCTTTAAAACAGACGAGAAGAAACAGAGGGGAGAGAAGAAGTGGTGAATTTTGATACCCTAGTGAGGAGTTATTGCAGGTTAGTCAGAAATAGGGAGCCTCCAGAAGACATTCAGCACAATCTGGAAATCATCATAAATAAGTGATAAAACTAGCGAAAGAAACGAAGCCTTTCATATAATAAATATTGCGAGTCCTTGTCGTTCAATATCTGCCCAGTGAAAGAGGTAAAAGATGCACGGAATTACCACGGGGGCATCTGCCTCGTCCGGCAACGGTCGCACGTCATTGGTTGTAGGCCATTGGCGGGGGCGTATAGTGGACCTCAGGGTGGCCGGAATGGAGCCAGGAGCCCCATGGGCGGCTTTTCTGAAGGCACAAGGCCTATTTTTAGCCCCCAACTAACGATTGCCGGTGTCTGGTCCTTGATAGAGACACGAGTATGGCTGTATGTTTAGGTCAACAGAACGTAGGATTCAACCTTCCATTGATGACCTCTTGATTCTTGTATTCTGCAGATGAAACGAGACTGGCGGAGGCGTTGATGCTGACATGCGTTGCATGTACATATGTACATACATATGTATGCACTCATCTCGACATGCGACGGCTTTCTCCTACACCGGGACGTTCCGGATGCCCCGACTATATAACCCATGCCGTCGCGACTAAACCACCAGGGCAAGCTATGCGAGAAGATTATCCCCGTAATCCCTCTAACCGTCCCTTTTCATTATTTCCCTTCTTATTTTACCTTTTTCGTTATTTTTTTATAAAAAAAAAGAAAAGAAATGCATCCCCTTACCCCACTCCTGCTTCTCCTCCCAGCATCGGGAGCTGCAGCCGCCCCGAGTCAAGACATCCCACGAGCTCCCCAAGTGGCAGGGGTAAGAAAGGCTTCAGTCAAGATGAAATAGCCCAGGGAAAGATGGAGCCAGCCAGTGCTGACATGGGAAATACTGCTCTAGTACTGCGTTCCTGACGGCGGGCCTGGAAACTGCGTTGTTGCCGACCGCGGCAAGGTCAAGACTATTAAATGTGCCGCTGATAAGACGGTACGTAGTATGCGCAAAGCAAAACAAAGAAGAGAAAAAGTAGAACAGTAAAAAAAAAGTAAAAACAAGAAGAAAAGTTTGCACGCCGTACCGTGGGGACACAGTAACGCATCTGACCAGACATCCATTCCCGGCTTGTAGTGTCCTAACCCGCGCAAGGGCGAGGAACCCAAGCGTGGACGATGCGATTGGAGAGGCGGATTTGCCTTGTGCGGAGCTCAAAAATAGAGCCGTGTTGCGGGCCGCATGGAAGCCTGTATTTATTGGGGACGAGGTCATCACGGGGATGGTTTGGGGATGTGAACGACGTGCTACTACGGCAATGCTCGGGCAATGGTGAAATTGAATGCTGATTGATGTACACACAAAAAAAAAAAAATACATACATACATGAAAATAAATACAACGATAAAATACACACAAACAAAAGAAAAACACCCGCCACAATCAGAAAATAGGAAGCCTGACTTGATTGTCCCAGTCCACATTCTTGTCTTCACACTCAATTCGCTCGCGACACGTCCCGAAAACACGGTCCCAGAGCCGGGTTTGCTTGCCGTAGTTGGAGCTCGTCTTCCAGCCCTTCCGGTGATGCAAGTCGTGATCCTCGATGATAAGCTCGGCCTTGACCAGCCGCAGCAGCCAATTAAAGGGGTTCGGGGGCGTCGCGACGACCCGAAGACCACTGTGGCCGGCTAGCTCCGCGAACACGATATACTGATGACAGATCCACCATTCATAGAAGCCCATCGGGAACCCCATGAATTTCATTGTAAAATACGTTAGAAGCGGGATCACGGCAATATCGAAGACTTCTTGCTCGGTATCGGCATAGAGGGTAAGTAGAGGATTCGGGTGCTTTGTGAGGTGGTGAGTGCGATGGAACTTCCAAAGACTGGGCACGTCATGCATGAGCCTATGGTACCAGTAGAACCAAAAATCCAGAATAATCGCATAGCAGCCCGTTTCGAGGAACAGCCAGTGGAAATTCATGGTGGAGGGCGTCTGGGCGGTACTATAGGATAGGAAAATCGTGAAGACGGGTCGGAAGGTCGATGTTGCGATGAGGGACTTCATGACGCGGAGGACGCCGACGTCAGGAACACCATCCCGTTCGTGGACATCGCCATCGAGAAATCCAATCTTATGACCCAGTTCTCGCAGGACATTAAGCTCTCGGATAGCGTTGAGCTTGAACGCGAGACTGTACAGAAGAACGGCTTGCCAGGCACTGAGGTTGTGGCCCGTGTAGGTGACGTATAGATGGTGTAGGACGATGGGGACAAAGGCGTGTGTGAGGATGAAGCGATGCTGGTAGAAGTCGCTTAGATAGGGGACCTGATCTGACTTTGGGTGTACAGGGACATGTCTGTTTAGATCGCTGGGATGGATGGCGAAGATTTCATAGAACCAGTGGTAGACGTTCCATTCAGAGCGGTCTTTGCTCCGCCACGTGGATTTGATCGAGTCCTTTGGATTCGGGTGTGTAGAGCTCATGGCGTATTTCTTTTCTGTTCCTTTTACTTTTTTTTTGTCGGTGTGGGTGTTGACTGCACGAGTTGTAATCGAACAGTTTCATCAGAGAGAAATCTATTGCAAGTCAAAAGAAGGGGAAGAAGGAGCAACGGCATTCAAGTACAAGATGGTCAAGGGAACAATAACTCGAGCTCGAAAAACCTTAACCATGAGTTTGTGCGTAGTAGCGCGAACTGACAGTTGGCTTTATTAACCACTCCGAACCAAACCAAACCAAAAAAAGACAAGAAAAAGAAAGGAAAAAAAAAAAAAGGGCCCGGGGGTCTTCTGAACTTGTCTTTTGCCCATGAGGTCATCACATGCCCGACTTTTCGCCAGACGCTACAAAACGACCGGCGTGGAACGTGGGGCAAGTCCCCGACTCCTTGTCACCCTTTGTCGCCTTTGTCACCATTGTAGGAAACAAGGCCGATTTTTTCGATTTCCATTTCCAATTTTCTTTTTATCCATCTGCCCAACTTGGGGTCGTAACAAAGTGCCACCGCGACAACAGGCGACGTGGGTTCTTCGGGTCCCCTTGCAATATCTGGTTCCCATGTGGGAGAAGCGAGCGAGAAGCGGACATGGCAACATGGCAACATGGCATCGCATCGCATCATGCATGGCATGGCATGGCATGCAAGGCTCATGATGCTGCAGCGAAACAGGCCCGACAGAACAGACCCGCTTGGACTCGCCACTATTGCCCGAATAGGAATCGGCAACAATAAGCCACCGGATTGTTGGTAAACTGCCACTATTCTTTCACATTCCTTTTTTCTTTTCTTTTCTTTTCTTTTCTTTCTTTTTTTTTTTTTTTAGGGGAGTGTGGTCGCCAAATTCTACTCCGCCGGTTTTGTGGCGCGCGGTTGGCTTGCAGCTGGCGTGCAAGTCTGGACAGGAGGACTCGGGGCACGGACGCGGGGCACACACGGACACGGACACGGACACGGACTCATCTTTTGTCACTCAATTTCCGTCATGGTCCAATGTCCATTTGTGCTACAATGGAACTTTCCTTACACGCGATTGCCCTTTTTTTTTTTTTTACCTTGCCCGGGGACCGTGGTTGATTGGGTCGTGGTATCCCGGCATTCCCCACGAAATGGCTTTCGTTAGTTTGATGGAGCATTTCCAGGGTGCTAACTTCTTATTCATAGGAGTCGCGAGCTCTGACGTTGGATGATATCGCAGATGCGAGAGATACACGAGTGATGAAATGTATATGCTCTTAGAAAAAAAGAAAACCAATACTAAAGTATGTACGTATTTATATGTCATCGAAAGATACTTCAGTCCAACCTCAATGTATAGTAGACAACAGGTCAGCTAGGAGCGAGAATAAACCCTCGAGAACAAACCACAGGTTGTATATCAGAAATCGCTCTTACAACCGTATCCGCCCCAACGGCCCCTACGACGGCGGAAAACGGCGGACATATAGAAAAATGATCTACAAGTGTCACAAAAATAAAAAAAAATGGCGAAAAAAACGTCAGTATGCACTATACAGCATGCACCCGTCCAACACGTGACAACCAACGCAAGACTACCCCCGTCCACACAATGCACAGCAATGTGGTCACCGAGCAGGGTTTCCCATCCATTCATGCCAAGTTGTTGGCGTCGACGGTAAATCCACGAGTTCAAGTGCTCAAACTCGGACAGCGTCATCTCGGCCAATGTCTTGCCAATATCGAGGCCCGGGCGGCCCATTACTGCAAGCGGCGCATCCTGACGGTTGTCAAGCCCGAGTCGTGCCCACACAATTGCGACGTGACGCGGTCGACGATGCACCGGGAATGCGGGCGCATCGTACTGAGACAGCGCGCGACACGTGGCCATCAGATGCGTCCCTTCTCTGACCGACAGCTCCTCAGGGAGATGACGCGCGCGGTTGATGCCCTCAAACGTGCCCAGCCTTTCCACAAAATCTGTCGTGACGATGCTGGTGGGGATGAGAGAAGGAGCTCGCATGTCCAGCATGATAAAGGCGGCAATGCCCTCGCCCTTGCATCGTCAGCCGGTACGCGACCTCGTGCGCGTAGACTGAGCCCGCCGACCAGCCTTCGATGAGGTACGGTCCATGTGCTTGCATCTTGCGGATGGCGCGAATGAAGATGGATGCCATTTCCTGAATGAAAAGGTCAAATGTTCCAGGAACCCTGACGAATGGGGACTCGAGTGCGTAAATCCGACGGCCGTTGGGCAACGCGCCCAGATGGATATAGGACTCGACCGTTCTTGATCCGTCGGTCGTCATGAACAAGGGAGCTTCGCAGGAGCGCGAGGTGCCCTGAACCAAGACAGCTCGCGAGACCACTCTGTCAATCTTTTCCTGTCGCATCAGTACTTGCCCCCATTGGTCTTCTTTCTTTTTCTTTGTTTTGTTGTTGTGTTTGGGCTTGCGGGCCCTCTCTTATGGACAAACGACGGTGCATCATGCACTACCTCCAGCAGCATCAAAATTGTTGACGAGAATATAGCAAGGAGCATCTCCGTTGCGATGCCACGCTTGGCTGTTTGCGAGCTGAATATCAGCGCCAAGAAGGGGCACAAGGTTGGGTTCAGCGTTAGAGGTTGGTCTGGCTGAGGCAGAATCATAATGCACTGCAGCATCGAAGTCGCCTTGATCAAGGAGACGACACCAGGTGCGGCTTCACTATGGCCCATGGCGGCCTTTCAAGACGGCGCGCGAAATGAGGAAATCCGTGTCGCTTCTGTCGCTTGTGGCGGCTTTGCTGCTTCTGCAGCCCCTTTTCGCTGGTGCTCGGGGCAAAGTCACGCTGCACGGCGCGCAATTCCACCTTGTCACCGGCCTGGGTTCCCGTCCCGTGCATTTCGACGACGTCGACATCATACGGCTGTATGCCAGACTGTCGGAGGACTCGACGGCAGAGGGCCGCCTGAGCGTCCTCACTAGGATACGTGATGGAGCCGGCGCCCGCATTGCCGTTGTGGGCGGCGCCGGACACCACAGCAAGGACGTTGTAATTCGACTGAAGAGCATCCACCACACGCTTCAAGACAACGATGACAACGCCTTCGCCGCGACTGAGTATGTCTTGCAAGCCTCAGTGGGCGAGAGAACGCCGCCTCAGCTCAGACCGGCGAACCACTCGGGCGCGGCGAGGAGTGTGCCGCCCCCGACGACGGCTGCATCGCACTCGCCATCCTCCCGGGGGTAAAGCTACGGTTTACGGCCGGTAGATAATGGGTGTCGATGCCCTGCAGGTCGATGATGGGTTTCCAGTCGTCGACCGTTTGGCCGAAATACGTGGCAATCCGGGGTGATTTTCTCTGTCGAGGGTTGCCACCACCAGGGGGGGCAAGTAGCCTGCCATCTCGAACGCCTCATGGGTCGTCATGAGCAGCATGCGCTGGACTGGATCCATCTGCAGTGTCTCCCGCGGTGATATGTTGAACAGCCGATGGTCAAAAAGGCCCGGCTTCTTGATGAAGCACCCATGCCGCGCGAGAAGAGCATCGTGCGTCCGAGTCGGGTCGTACAAGTCTTGGACGCCGAAGCGCGACAAGGGGCTTTCCCGATGTGTTGTCTGCCCAGAAACACGGAGATGCCAGAACTCGTCGAGCGTGTCGCTTTCGGGAAACCGTCCAGCCATACTGACAACTGCAATCTCATGTCGTGAAACAGACACCACGTCGTTCTTGTTGGCGTCCGTCAATGGCCTTTGTAGCGGCAGGCATGGCCCCAGGCGGACTGTATGACCTCTCTGTTCCAGCTCATGCCGCAGGGGGGTCGCGAAGCCCGCTGGCCCCTGACATGGAGAGTGGTTATTGCGAGTTCATCCGGCTGAGTATCTCCAACTTGGCCACTACTGCCTCGATGGTTTGATCAATTCGAGACGGCCGATGGGCAATCTGAGCAGCCGCCAGGCAAAGTGTAGCCGCCAAGGTTTTGTTCTCGGAGACTGGTTCAGAAGCAGTCTGACGACCACAGCGGGTTTCTTCAAAAACCAAGTGCCAAGTGCCAAGCAGGCAAGAACGGCCAACGTCGACAATGTAACTGGCATCTATCGGACCAAGGTGTGTGCCGTACAACGGACCATAAGCCGAGTGAGTCTGGTAGCGTGAAGATGAGTGCCGCTTCTTTGAAGCCAGCCGTCGTCGTCATGGTCGTCGTCATAGAAAATTTGATGAGGGTGGACGGCGTTCCACAGATGAGAATATCCTCCTTTAACGAGCACTGCCCAATGTATGCCTGACTAAGAGGATGCAGTACAGCGTTAGCCTTAGCCAGCCTATTCCCATTGTATGGAGAGACCGGACACGACTCGCTACCATGAGCCAGCTGAGTCTTCTATGTTTCTGCCCAACTGGCTCAGAGCCTATGCCAGCCGGATCGACACTTTTATGCCTTCCAGGCCCGGGATTGTGATCTCGCTTATGCTGCCTGCAGCGGCGATCACAGCCGCGGCAATCAAGCCGGGGCCAAAGCCGATGGGGATCACACTTTCTTTGTAAAGGAAGGATCCATTCACTTCAACCAGCCTAGAGTTCCCCGAAATTGTTAAGTCATAAAATAAAACAAACTTTTTCTGAGAAAGGAAATATTCAATACATGGGATATGTACGGCCAATGGATAGAGGAACGAAAAACTACAACATACATGAGTGCCTGTACAATCTGAAATATGGCCAGCAAGGCCATCTCGATGACAAGGCTCGAAAGTCGCTGCTCAGCATGCCATTTTGCAAGCTCCAGAATATCTTCAAAGTCTCGTGTTCCTCCTTCCTCTACTCCTCCTTCATATGGAGCATCAGAGTACTGAAAGGCAGCTGCTGTAAGCTCCTGCTTTATAACGGACGCCGCCCCAGAAAGCAGCGTCCGAGGTGGGCATTTGCTCTGCCACGTATAGCCAAGTCTTGTATTGCCCCGGACAATTCCGCAAACTCGCTCGGGAAAAGAAGCACATGGTGCTCAAGATCCATAGCGGACTGGCCGCGAGGGTGTGCCAGGGGTGTGAGGGAATATAAACAACGCAATCCCAATGTAAAGCATTGGACTGATGAAAAAACAAGACAAGAATGAAAAGCCAGTCAGATGCCTTTTTTCAATCAACAAATTATTTCCATTATTTATTTACGTCCTAGATTCATCATTCGATTTGTTGAACGCACCTTGTGCCATATGTTAACAGAAAACGGCCGTTAGGAAAAGAGTCGTACATGTGGATAGATGACATAAGGGATGGCAACATATATCATGTGAATTCCGACCCCGAGCTCGGAACATGTACCACCAGTATTGGGTCACGTAGCGCTGTTGTATGACGCAGGCTGTCTGCATCAGTTATTCTACTTCTTCGGGATCGATAAATTAGGATGCGCCAACTACATGTATGCATATACTTTCCTCTTTGCCGTTTCTTCTTTCCCCTAAGAACGACTTCAATGCAGGTTTTGCCTCCTTCATCGCAACGTTACAGTCCAGTTTTCTGTTTCTTCCTTCTTTCTTGCTTACTTATTCATTCTCAATTTCGCTTCTTCTGGCTTGTTTCCTATTGGTCCAGCATAATACCTTCTTGGGCAGGAGTAGCCACGTCGGGTTCCGGGGAACGATAACGATGGCCTTAGACAAGGAGGCCGATGATGTCGCAGAAATCGCCCATCTGCTCAAACGAGAGCGATTTTATCGTGATACAGGACGATGGCAGCTATGTCGCTCTGCATTCCATACCGATGTGTCCAAGACATATATCAATGTATCCTGGTGAGTACTGCTCAGTCAGTTGAAGGCGCAAGAGAAAAGCTCCAAAGGAAACATGAGGCAAACCCAAGTGTAAAAGATAAAAAGGAAAAGAAGGCAGTAGAATAAACTGCTACAACAGCTCAAATTTACGAATAACATTGATTCTTGTGCTAGGTACCAAGGCCAGGTTGATGACTTCCTAAAGCAATCCGCCAGCACACACAAGGACAGAGTCAACATCATTCATTCCTCGTTGGATCCAGTAGGAATAAATGTGCAGGATTATCGCGCTACGAGCGAGGCATTTTGCACCCTCACCGGCGAGATTACTATTGACGATGTTGACTACGAATTGGCGTCTTATGTGCGCCTCTTAAGCCGCCTGGAGAAGTCGAAACTTGGGGAATGGCACATACTCAGCCTAGAGGCCATTTATATTAGAGATCGCCTGGTGAGCACGCTTCCGGGAGCACGTGTCACGTGTAGGCCGGACTTGCTCAAGGAAGCAGAGGGGTATCCAGGGGCGTATCGCAAACTTGCGCTGGTGATGCTACATCGGGACTTGACGCCGCGACGAAATCTGCCTCATGAGCAGGATCAGCAAGGAGTGCAACTTCTGTTAGAGGCAAATCAGGCATTTCTTGACTGTTGCGACGAGAAAGTCGCAGATCAATAACTAGGTAGTCAGGCATGTGGTATGGCGTCCTGGAAGAAGATGGACGACTGAAACGAGACGTAAACATGAGAGCATTTTTATTCTTCTATTGCCTCGAGACTTCAATATGGCATGTATTGCAAGTGAATATGTCCCAGTTCGGCATCATGTCGTTATAATGAGATGATGGTAACAGACGGAACCATAGGAATCGACACATTCTCATGCCAAATTCGTACAACATGCATATGGGGAGACCATCCTATACAAGCAGCCACTTTAAGGCATGAATGAGCTTCAAACAGTCTACTATCTGGTTGGAGCACCACTTGGCGCCGATAGGAGATTTTCGTTTGGATTCAATTTGTATTCAACCCTAGTGACGCATAGGGTGGCGTGTTTGCCTGCGCTCAAAGAAGGCTGACTGGCCAACGAGGAACGAGACTGGGGAGAAGCTACAACGAAATGGCGCCCAAACACACGCAGAGAAATGGAGAATGTGGCTTCGATGAGCCAAATTCTCGGGGAATAAGCAGTTCGGATAGCATCCGGGAATTGGCGTGCCCGTTGCCCGTTCATTTCCATTTTGTTTCTCCCCCAGATCAAAGAACCTTCTCTGGAAACTCTGAGCGCCGGAGTGAACGAGAACAATGTCGCACAAGTGTCAAGCACATATTTCCATGGCCCCCATATTGCGGGGGTTGCACACACACACATTCCCCCCCTTTTCCTTCCTTTTTGTGGTGTGTGGGAAGCGACTTCTCGTATCGCCATCATCTTGATCATGCAAGGCCCAACGCGTGACCCATTTAAATGGTCTTTGCAAGAGCGGGTAACTTCGCCCCAGAGAAGAGTTGTGTAATGGTCACGTCCCGAGGCGCCAAGCCCAGATCCGACGATTGAGCACTCGATGCTTACAGGCCAGGGGTTGATGCGTTTTGCTAAATGGACGTCTCAGCCATAGATACGAGCTGCAAAATGCGGTGAAAATGAGTGAGAAACATCGAGTTCTGTTGCCATTCTCGTGCAAGCTAGCTTCTGAGGATGCATTATTCTCATCTCGTGTCTCCGATCCGGAAGCATTTCGAGCCCGAAAAATTCAGGCATCGGGGCGGAAACAATCGTATCTCAGGCACAAAAAGTCCGCATCGCCACGTCCAGTTTTCTCAGTGGCAAACGAGGAGGGGGAAGGGTAGAAAAAGAAGGCTTGAGAACCAAGAGCGAAAGAAAAACAACAACAAGGCGCCTGCTTTGTGTTACACGGCATCTTGGGTTGCATAAACTGGTCCGTCGCCTGCATCGCGTACCATGCATGATCTATACTCGCTTCTCGTTCTTTAGCCGCAATTTGGCCCGTCTTGTGAGATATGTTCTTCGTTTTCTTCACGCAGGATAGGCAATTTTTGATCTAGATAGAGCAGAATAAGTTAAAAAACTAGAACATGGGAGAATGATGTTGTAGAAATTTATTATTTATCATCTATTGCCCCAGCGTGGCTTTTAGAATAATACTACTGAGTCCGCCTGCCCTCATTTACAGTATTCGGACGCTCAAAGAAAAGTTTACTCTTCGGGATAGATCTCTCCCGCTTCTTTTGTTCACACTGTGAGACATTGATTCAGCCACGGGTGCGCCCGCGGTCCGTCAGACATCAGGCGATACTGCACCTCTCATGAATCATGAATCGTTGATCAAATAGCTTAAAAGTTTGGATGCATAGTTTATGTAGACTGATGTTTCGATGTCTGTTTCGTTTCTTCCAAATTTCTTCGCATGGTTGCCTTGAGTGCTGCATACTTGGGCATTTCGCTAGCTTGGAGAAGAGAAACGAACCTCTACCTGGTATTGTACGGACATCAGTGCGAGAGTCCTCATTCTTTCCGATTCCCTCTTCGTCTCACATCACGAGAAGATGATCCATGCCGTTTCAGTGACGTCCACAAGTAAGCCAGGCTGATGGGCCCGCATACTTTCTCTGGTTCGCACAAGACCAATATTCTTAGATCTCCCACGTGGCCAACTAATTCCCATAACATACCGACACTATGTCTCTTGTCATCCCACTCCCCTTCCGTTGTCTTACCCAATCGGTTCCAGCGTTGTGGTGGGGCTTCATGATGTACAACCACACTGGAAAGAAAGGCTAGGAGCTGAAAAAACTTGTTGAGGAGGGACAAAAGGAGGGGCCAAATGCGCTGTGACCAGACTGTGACCGTATCTATATTATACAATACTGGCGAGGCATCACAATGAATGGGGAATCAAAAATTTCGAAAAGTGGGCTCCCGAGACTATTTTCGTTTGCCTAGCCAAGTAATGAAGAAGATCATCATTACCATTGTTTATTTTTCTTTGCTTTTGAGATGAGGCTTTGAGTTAGCGCTAGGATCCGCATCCGTATTTATAGGAGGTTATTCGCCTTTTCAAGCAGCCTCTGAACTGAGAAAAACGTCTTGATATTTGGTCTTCCACCAACGACTCAAACGCCCTGTCCCGCAGCTCACACCGAAGTCGTTCGAGGTCAGAAAACGCGCCCAGGTATAAAAAAGAAAAGAAAACCGGACACAGGATGTCTCGATTCCTGAAATACTGGGCTATATTTGCCATTGGAGCGTTGGCAACCGCCACTGCGGACCCAAGCGAGAAGTTGATGGCAAAGTTGGTGAAAGAGTACCAGGTCAACACCGAGAAGAATCTTAAGCTTTCCTCATGTGGCGCGTCCTGTACGCCAGACAACATTGTTTTACGAAAGGAATGGTAAGTTTTTCTTACCTTGATTCTCATGATGGGCACATGTGGCGAAGAGAATTGATATTCTACAAAAAGGCAGGGTGAGGTGGGCGGCGCTTCTTGCAGGAACATCTACAGTTTACTAATGCAAAACTGCTTCTGTTCCTTCGCACACAAAAGGGGTGATCTGAGCCGCCAATCCCGTCTAGAATACATCGACGCCGTCAAATGTCTCCATAGCCTGCCATCAAAGATCGATCCTGAACTGGCCCCCGGTGCTCGATCCCGCTACGACGATTTCCAAGCGACGCATATACGGCAGGCGCCCAAGATCCACAGCACGGGCTTTTTTCTTCCCTGGCACCGCCACTTCGTCCGACTCTACGAGACGGCGCTTCGAGAAGAATGCGGCTACTCGGGATACCAGCCCTACTGGGACTGGTCCAAGTATGCCCATCGGCCGTTTGACGAGAATCCGCTCTATGACGGTTCCGAAACCTCCATGTCTGGCAACGGCTGGTATGTCCCAGGCCGGAACGGCACCGTGCAGCCCTTGCCCATCCCGGTACCTAATCCGCCGAGCCTGTATTGTCCTCCTGGCACGGGAGGCGGGTATATCGAGCGAGGGCCCTTTGTGAACTGGACGCTGCACCTGGGACCGGTCACAAACCCCAATGACCACAACGGGCTGCCTGTCAACCCCAATCCTCGACCCGACGGCTTGGGCTACAATCCACGTCGTATAATTCGTGATTTCAACAACACGTTGCTACAGTCGAATACCTATCAGGTCTTGACCAATATGCTGACAAACATGACGAGTAAGCCCCTCCTCCCCCTTTTTCTTCTACTCCCTGATAGCCCTCACCACTTCTCCATGCCCCGTCTTATTTTTTGTAAGAGGATAAAAAAAAAACAAATCGGGAAAAAACTACATTTTATAAGACAACACAAGTCTTCAGGTATCCAAACATGATATGGATATTAAATTCTCATTCATTTACTAAATCATGTCACTGGCCAGGTATCCACCAATTCCACCCCTATTTTTCCAGAGTCCCCCACCTCATGGGACATTTCTTCATCTCGGGCTATGACAACGACTTTTATACCTCCCCCGGCGATCCGCTATTCTGGTTCCATCACGCCCAAGTAGACCGTATCTGGGCTATCTGGCAGGCGCTCGATTTTTCAACGAGAGAAAATGCCTTGGACGGAACGCTGACTATGGAAAATGGTGAGTTTCTCAAGACACACGCATATATATATATGCCTATCAAGATTCACTTGATATTTTTGAATCAAACTTTAGAGATAGCAACAGAATGCTTATTTTTCTTATAGTGCCCCCCAGCAGAAACGTGACACTCGACGACATCATGACGTTCGATTTTGAGCCATCTATTCCCGTTAAGCAGGGAATGAGTCCTACCAAGAATGGGTTGTGCTATATTTATGAATGATGAAAAGACGGAAAGTGCGTGGGCTTGGTCATTCGGAACTCTTTGTGACTCTTCGTTTATTTGTATCGATGGTTTATAAAATCGTAAAATCTGTCATTGTCGCTCATGTTATCTCGTTGGAAATATCGTGTTTTTTTTTTCTTTTTTTTTCCGTCTCAGTTTACGAGGAAAAAGGGAGGGGGGAGGAGGGGGGAGGAATAAATCAGGGATTGTCAATATCGCTCTGTTCATTTCGTTATAGATGAATATGCTTCACATGCACAGCCTGGTAGGCTTAGATTATCCTTCAACAGCGCACCATAGGTCATGTTAAGATATTTTCTCCTATAAAGTACCAGTCCATGAGTTTTTCGTCAGTGGTGCGTCGCAATTTCAGCCGTTGTCTTCGATATGGAGCAGCGATGGTGACGTGTGTATTGCGATGTGATGTGAAACTGCCACGAATACCAACACTCACTTTTGCCCGCCGAAGCTCGTAGCATCCAGTTCACAGCCTTTTCGCTCTTCTCCTTCTCCAGCAAGCGGGTTTACGAAATTCTCCTTGCCTGCCAATTACCTTGGCCGAAGAACCCCCACCGAGAATACGCGCGCCATTGTCCATCTCCCCGCCCGCATTGCATTGTTTATTGTAGACAACATGATTACTTTGCTCTCCTCTCTTGATCCTCTTTTCTTTTTCCTTCCCGCTTCTCGGGGCCCATCAATGGTCGACGCTCGGTTCGGAGAAACAACCGACATCAGTTTCATCACATTTCACTAAACGCCCAGATGCAACTGCGGGTGCGCCGTTTGGCCCCACGGCGTTCAGCCTCACTATTCAGCAGATGGCTTGGCGGCATGGTGGCACATAGCTCTCAGTGGGTCGCAGGTAATTCCAAAACTTCTTACACACCCAGTTTATATGGCGAAATTTACTTGAACCCACCACTTTCTGAACGGCCCGCGTGGCGTCCGAGTCTGGTGTCCCATGGGGGCGATGTTGCGTTCTGGGGCATGTGCCAGACGAGATCTGAAGGAGGAGGAGAGTGGAACAGGTCTTTTGCATGTGTTGCTTGGCGTTGGAAAGACTTGGGAGCAGGCCGACGTACATTACGAGGGTTTCTTGTCTGGTAGCATTGAGATCGAGAGATACTGGATGTTGGAAATAAATGTCAGGTTTACCGTCGTCTGGTATTTTCCTAAGCTCAGCGGATTCAGATTACACACATTTTCTGAGTTGAGGTTGACAGGTAACGTCAAGTACATCAGCTCAGCAGAACCACTACTGCATTAATTTAAACTTTATCTTGCAAGGCGCATAATTTAAAAGAATATGCTACACGTAAAACTAACTCCTTTACTCCTTGATATATCGTTATTTTCCTTTGAATTTGCAAATGACTGTCCGAAATGAGTGACTCGGTTCACAAAAGGCGGGATAGCAGTGGGCCGCTAGGTATCGCGCGACTCCAAGATTCCAGAGGCTTGGGAATGATTTGGGGGCACCAGACGGGAAATTCTCCGGGAGGGGCCAGGAGGGCTACACAGAAACGTCAATCGCCATCCTGAATCTTGAGCTGAGCAGACATGGGTCAACTTGCCCGCGGTTTCGTAGGCAGGTCAGCGCCAATTGTGAAAGCCACATGGTTCAGCCCCTGCTAGCGTGGCCGCAGCGTCTCATTCAGGAAGTGATGGCCCAGGCAGCCGGAGTCTTTGGCGCCCTAGTGTCTGGAATTGGGACCTGTCTCGATTCTGGATCGTTGATGGCCCCCGTGGTCTAACGCCAGTCTTATTAATCTTTAGTGGCCGGATGAAAAACTTACTCAACTTTGTGTGCTTTGAATGACATATGATCCATTCAAGCGGAAAAAGTGTTGTGTCTGGGTATCAGAAGTGGTAGGCTTTTGATAAGCTTCTTGTAACTATTTACCCCTATTGCGCCTGGGATATGTTTTACGCGTTGAGGTGGATGGAAGCTGCTTTTATTAATATCAACACACGACAGATCCAGTCGGTGTTGCATATATGTTGAATGCGTGAAATCTAGAAAGCTGTGACTCTTTGTTCGTTGACTTTTGAACGCATGTCTTCACCTCTGTAATTTGTACGTTTAGACTATTATTCTCCTGATTTTCTAAGACAAAACAAAAGACCCTATTTCCATCATCTGTACTCTTTACCCTCTTTTAGTTCTCTTCTCTACTCGCTGGCACTGTTCCCAGAGTAACAACAGCAACACCCCTGACATGTCCCATTTTTCAAATATGGCGCCCTATGGAAAATGCGCTTCATGGCCGCTAGGTAATCTTGAACCGTGTCATCTCTTTTCAAGAAACCCACCTTCACTCCCACGCTGTACAGCTCTTGGACTTCATTGATGGCGAGTTCGGCTGGAGACGGTAGTTCCATGGTTTGCGATTCCGGTTCCACTTTGATCATTGTAGAGAAACAGTTCTGCTCATGATCCTGTGTGCCACGTTAGCCTTTTTTATCTCATATCGGCTCAGATTTCTCTTCTCTTTTTCTCCCATTTTCTATTTGGACTTTTCCCTCTCCTCACCTGAATATCAAGTGGATGGCCTCCGCTCAGCGCTCGGTTTGATGACGACAAGCCCCGTGACAGGCCGCGGTTCTCCTCGCCATTTTCCTTGATGATGGCTAGATCTAGGGGCGAGAACGGGCTCGAGCACGGTGGATAGCCGCCAGCACCATCCTGGTGCATATAAGACTGGCCGTTGCTGTACGCTTCCATGACCTTGCTGGTGAGAACCTCGCTCTGGCTGTGCGGTACGCCACCGACTAGATCGCCGCCGCCGGTCGGCGTGAAACCCATATGCCATGGCTCCAGTGGTAGACCTCCCGCCGCTGCTGGCGGTTTATGAGACCAACTCGTCTTGTAGTCGACTATACCACGCGGCTCCGGAAGAAAATCAGACGGTAGTGACGACAGCGGAGATAACAGCGATGATGTGCTGCGCAGGTCTTCTTCAACACACGCGCGGGCCCTCGATTGATTCGAATGCGATTTCTTATGACGTTGTCCTAAAGTCATTTTCGATTTTTCCACACATCTATGTATTAGTACCGGTGTTTTTTTCCTTTTTAATAATATTTCTTGTTCATCTGCAAGGGTCTGTTTGTGTGGTTGTGCTTGTAAGATTCGTACTCCAGCGCTGCTGAGATTCACGGTTCTGACGACGCCGTCTTTCACGAAGATCCTCACCAGATTTCTCTGGCATATTCCCTATGATCTGAATTGAAGGATATAAATACAAAAAGAAAGAAAAAGAAATGGGCGACGATGACGGTGACGATGACGAAGAGGAGGGGAGGGCGGGAAGGAAAATTATTATTCTTGAAATGATTCTTCTTTCTTGAATTCTGATCTTTTTTATATACACCCGAGGAGCGACTGCGCCAGAGACAAGTCCAAAATAAAAGTTTGGCTGTATGTGAGAAGAACATGTATATGAGGAAGACGGAACCATGAGTGAGACAAACTGTATGACATATGCAAAGCATTTTTCTGGTCAACATGGTTGCATTCTCCGCCTCACCTGTAGCGACGCACCCGATGGAAAGGGGGGGGATCTTGCAGCTAGCCAGCCTACTTGGGTACGGAAAGGTGGGATAGTAAGATGAAAGGTACGCGCCCTTTTAGAGAGCCGTCCTTGTTTGTGGCATTGCGACTATTCCAGTGCGCTCAGATTCACCGTGCTGTTGGCTCTTCTCTCTCTCCCTGTTTGATTATTTTTCATTGAAAGCATTGGACTCAGGTCTCCACGTTTTCTTGGACTTGCATGCTATCTC
The DNA here is from genome assembly GCA_018360205.1 of Claviceps digitariae. Taxonomy (NCBI): domain Eukaryota; kingdom Fungi; phylum Ascomycota; class Sordariomycetes; order Hypocreales; family Clavicipitaceae; genus Claviceps; species Claviceps digitariae. Next base: position 49,045 of record SRPT01000126.1, read on the forward strand.
GAGATGAGTACAGCGGACGTCAGATCCCTGGCGCCACCTACGAACCCAAGGTTTCACGTCAAGGAACTCGATGGCGTCGCGCTCATGATCGGTGATACCCGTATTGCAGACGGGCAAGTTGACCATGAGGGCTGAGTTGCATGCGCGAAAGCGTGGTGTGCGCGCATGCGAGGGCGGCATGTGGCTACATGTTGGCCGGGCTGGACAGGTGTGCGGAAGCAAGAGGGTGACAGAGATGACGTTGTATGTACATATTAACGTGGAAGATCTGTAATATGCAGTGTCAAAAAGTTATACTGTCAACCTGCATGACTGGTCAAGGCGTCGCTTCTGTTTACGTTACTTGTGTGTCGACATCCCGGCCCTGTAAAGCAAGGACGAATTTGCATACGTCGAGAACAGGGGGTAGAATTTAGGTTGCCTGTCGAATGATTGATGAGAGACACTGTTCCAGATGAGAAGCTAAGAAAGAAAATCCAGGATCAATGACCATTAAGGAACACTAAAATCAATGCTCAAGAATATAATTAGACGTAATGAGCTACTTGAAGTATGAATGCCGGTTTGCAGCAGGCCCGACTCCGCAAACGCGCAGTTCCCTGCAGCTATGCATCCAGCGTACGCTGTAAATATGCTTTTTTTTTTCTTGGAGACTCCAGGTACACTTTCTTACCTGATATCGTTATACACATGGGAGAAGGACACATAGATGAAATAATTGCGGTAAAACGTCGTGCTACTAAGCTAATCCGGAAAGCGCGTCCAATTTATCGGAACAACATGCTGGCTGGGCCAGACTGTCGATGGCACTTTCCCCGCAATCCCATCCGATGTCGAGTCACTCATCTTTCCACGTGTTTGGCGATTCTGTCCTTAATCTGCCATCTTTCCCGCTGTAACACACGACTGGAACTACAGAAAGCGGCATCCCCATTGTGCAATGACAGTGGCACGCCAAGTGTTCCGAATCCAAGGATCGTGCAGACAAAGTTAGTCGCTGGGTTGTTTTTATTATGGTACTAGATCTGCTAACGCTTTTTGAATCGGTGGAAAGTAACGTCGTACGGTGTGGAAATAAGCGTCGTTGTTTGGACCTTAAGGGCTAGGAGATTGCCTCGGACTTTTCGCCGAATGCAACAAGTCTGGCTGATATAAAGATCCTTGCCTGCTATACTGATCAAATCTCACATTATTCTGCAGATACAATCCCATGCTGCATGGTTGACATCCGGCTCGACGACCTAGCAACGAGCAGCTGCGCCACCTCGATGACAGATGAGTGGAAATGTGATTCTTAAACGATGTCCACTCAATGGGTATCGCATTTCTGGATGCTCAGAAAGTTTACGATGCCATGAAACCAAAAGATGAACTTGCTACCGTATCAAACGGCACGACGCCGACCACCAAAACCGTCGACCAACTCGTCGTTTCTGCGGGGCAGATTTTCGATCCGGGCGTTCACACCAAATTCGGAAATAGCGCTCGTGCTCTGTACGATAATCCCTGCTTGACCTTGAACCGCGCTCGATTAAAGCGACTTAGCGGACGAGGTCGAGATGGGAATAATCAGAACGGCCCCTCAGTTTCTATCAAGTATACCACCACACTGATCGCCTTGACGCGGGAATGAACATGCCTTCAAGCTGCCATACGAGCTTTAAAGAACATGACTTTGACGCAGGTTTCTGCTCGCCAACCGTCAGAAAACCAGTCCATGTACGTGTCGGATGATCATGGCTTTAGAGAGCCCCACGTAACTGGTGACAGCTTCAACCGGAAAGATCATCCGCTGGCTCGCCGGATGAGGGATATCGTGCAGAGGCAAGCCGGGATGAGGCGAGTCTTGTCTCTGGTCTTGTTCCTCTGCCATGGGCATAGCCTGATCCCTTATTAACAAATGCGAACAACAAGGCAAAAGTGAAGGAGTAACTGCAACCATAGGAATTGAGCGCAGGGAAGGCGATGATCTTCACTTCGCGTCCGATGAGCTGGCTCGTCTACCTGCTCAACACTCCGAGTAGCTGGGCAGGAATATCACATGTATGTGTGCTCCTGGTCTGTTGACCCAGCGCCTTGGTAACACAGCATTTGGAAAAAAGAAAAAAAGAAAAAAAAAAAA
>SRPT01000127.1:0-51088 GCA_018360205.1 Claviceps digitariae
AAAAAAAAAAAAAAAAAAAAAAAAAAAAAAAACCAAATCCGCCATTTATTCTGCTTTCGTGACGGGTCACACAGCCTTGCTGACATGACCCTCTTCTTCTCAGACTGGCCATGACTCTCGCAGAGCCGCTCTCTGATTTGGAGCAAAAATTCAGCGACTTGATGACTGAGTTTCATGGTTTTCACAACCCTGCCGCGGAGCAAACTACAAGGGGGCCGGATGCGAGCGAACTTAGCGATGATGCGTTGAATGCCTCGATGAGGAGATCCAAAACCGTTCGATTCAGCGATAGTCCCTTCCCGCCCTCTGAAGACTTGTTCGGATCCTACCGTGACGACCCGGCATCACAATCGGCGAGTTATCACGATCAAGCGCAGGAAATGTCGAATCAACAGCTCCAGCAGTATCACGCACAGATCATGGAAGACCAGGATGAGCAACTCGATCGACTTGGAGAGTCAATCGGCCGTCAGAGAGAGATTAGCATGCAAATCGGTGACGAACTAGACAATCACGTTACCCTGCTAGATGAAATGGATGCCGTCGTTGATAGACACCAAAGCCGTTTAGACCGAGCCAAATCGGTGCTCGGCAAAGTAAGTAAAGGCGCTGGAGAGAACAAACAAATGACGGTCATCGTCGTGCTCATCATTATACTCGTTCTACTAATCGCAATCCTTAAATGAGTTCACGGTTTAGGGGGGGCCAAGTGATAGGCTTTGAGATTCACTGCATAGCTAGGCGTTTTGTTTTGTAAGATGTTCATTGTTCATTAACTGTATTTGTAATTCAAACTCATGTTGAGCTCCATATTGCCCATCAAAGGTGTGCAGACCAGTTCCTGCGGTCGAATAATCCAGTCACCCTTTTATTTCCCCTGTTGGCCATCATAGGGTGATGTCTTCACTTCTATTCTTGGCTCCTGGAGACTTTCATGACCAGAATCCAAATCATGCGTCTCTACGACGTATGGTTGGATAGGGGCCGTCGAGAAACCAGGTCAGCAACGCAGCAAACGAGGAACACAACAAGTGTTTTAGCGTATAATATCCCCGTCCTTGATGATTCCCTGCAGGTCCTCCAAGATGTCGCTGCCACCGAACATACTGGGTCTGGTGACTGCTCGGCCTCCTTCCCTAGACCACACTTCGTGGAACTTGACCGTTTCGTCACTGGATGCCACTATGATGCACTCATTAATCATCTTCGTGCTCGTCTTCACAGTCTTTCTTTGTCGAAGCACGCAAGGGTAAGCAACAGCATGAAGAGCACGCAAGTCCTCCTCCCACGGAATGGCCGCAATTTGTGAACAGTCAGGCCAACTGAAAACCGCAATCCGGTAAGGATGCTCTGGATGGGCATATCCAAATGTTGCGGCTATCTCTCGCTTGGTATTCGACCAAACCAGAGACGTAACCTGAGCCGCCACAGGGATTGAAGCAAGCGACGAGCCAGAAGTCGTGTGAAAGAAATGAATGCACTTGTCGTTCGAGCCACCACCAGTTGCTACGAGCCCTTCGAGCCAGGGACAAAAGGCGATAGCTTTGACTGCAGCTTGATGAGCCTATACTTGAAGCTCACAGCCCAAAGCTAATCGCCGCACACTATTGGGGAGAATTCTGATAATCTCAGGTCGTGCTCTGGGAGGCGAGCCATAGGAATCCTGTCTATCAGGTCGTCTATGAAGCAATGGATCACTGCTAGTAGGGAGTCGGACTTGGAATTGCCGATGGGCCCCGTCTCTTGTGGACACGGCAACGTTGCCTTGAGCATCTGGCCTGATGCCGAGATGCTCCAACGATAGAATTTTATTTACTTCAAAAAGAGCACATAAGTTGTCATTGGCTCCCGAGGCGAACAAGTCGCCATTGGACGACCATGCCAGACCACATATCTGTTGGTTGTGTAAAGAAATTCTGACAATCAAAGTTACCGATCCCGGCCATCGATCTCTCCCGTTTTCGGGCCATTCGACCAAGTAGTAGTACAACTCGCCACACTCATCTCCAACAATGAGGTCCTCTGTAGGTACTAGGATGTTCGAGCTGCAGGGCTTGCTGGAAAAACGAAGGATGGCGCGAGGACGCCAGCTAAGACAGGCCACGGCATGGGGCTGCTGTATTTCGAACCGTGGCGCTGAGTCTGCGAGCGACATGATGACGAAAGAGCCGTTGGATCTTCCGGTAGCGAGGAGGTTCTTGTTCCCTTCCAAGGAGGAAAAAGACAGCGATGTGACCTACACACCGTCTTGTTGAACACCATTGATTGCATGGACGCCGTCTTTATCTGACCACGTGTAAACGATATTGCCCAGCCCAACTGCAAGAGTCTGCAAGCTCAACGAGTATGCAAGCACCGAACAATAAAAGTCGTCTCGTAAATTGGGCGCATCCAAGACCCTAATCGATGGCTTAGTGTCTGCAACATAAAGCCTATTACAGGTGAGTGCTTACTTGAATGGTGCTACTGGCAATGAGCGTAACCCAGCGACTCGTTTTCTGGCTTATTTTCTAGTCAGCTCTATCAATCTCCAAATCCCATGGCGAAAGAATATTGTGTACCGGGCATCTTTGACAGGGCAGCCGGGCCACTATTCCGCCGGCTACAGAGTCTGGGTGAAAGAACCTCCGAGGCAAAACTGGTGAGCGCAGTGGCTCTATGTAGACCAAAGTTGGGTACACTAGATTCCAGAATCCTGCGGAAGATACTGATTCCGAGTGCTATTGCAATGGTATTGTGGCCACGTCCCGAGTTATCACGCTTGGCCTGACTGTGCAGCGCGAGTGAGACGTTGGATGACGCGCCAGTTCTTGTTGAGCCTGCTTCTATACTTCGTTCTAGGGATATCTGCGGCAGAGAAAAGGGCGACAAAGTTGATGATAGGGCCATGGCTGGTGCAGATATGTTCGAAAAAAGCTGCAGGCTCACTTCACACAACACCTCTAATTAGTAGGCCCTTTTTGTTTTCAGATGTAGAGTCACCGGGGATAATTCTCACTGATCCTAGTACTCAGCTCAATGCTTGGTATGACCAGGGAAGCGGGAGACGATAAAGCTCCGAGCAACGTCTGACTTATACGAGGGTTTCCCCCGCTGTGAGGTGCTCCAAAATATGCCCTTTTCTCGGCCTGTGCTATTCTGTCGGACTCCTGCCTGGTGCGAAAGCGCTGGGAACACGGCTCTGAGTAATCTCGGAATGAAACATATCTGTCGAATCTAGGTAATGTCCTTTTTAGAACTTTGTTGTATTCCGAGCTTTTGATGTCCCTGTACCCGTCGACTGGCTGAAGTGAAAGAGACCAATCCAGCCAAACGGATGAAAGGCACATGGTAGGATCCGTTGTTCTACCAAGACTGATATCGGAGGGTCGCACCGAGACTGCAAATCACATGTCAGCGCAGGACAACAAACAGAATGCTGCGGTTAGTCGTGACTTCGGCCTCACCTTGTGGAAATGCGTTCGAGAAAGAAGGGCGCTGATATCTAAGATCTGTCGGAGAGTATGAATATTCTGAGGCTTCGGAGCTGCTGGAGATATTATTCTCTAGTGTGTTCATTGTCTCGTGACTCATGATGACGGCCTAGGCGGATTCACGGCTGAATTTGAATCAGTTAATAGCAATCTGAGGCCCAAGTCCCTTCGCTTTGATGCGTCATGCTGAGTGATCGGAAGTTATTCGATTCGACTTGGCGATCGCTTAAACTAGCTAAAACTTCGACCAGTCAGGAACAAGAAACAGCATCGTGCCGCCAGGAGACCTTCGATAAATGAGGCAACTAGCCCTAGGGAAGATTGTCATACTGAGGTGACAAAATTGGAGAGTGAAAACAAAACTTGCAAATGAACTTACTCACTACTCGGCTAGTTCATATAATCACTTGAATGATTCGCAACTGCACCTTTAAATAATAAAATGGCAAACTAGAGATGGAAAATGAAGGGTTCGAAGCTTCGTCAGCCCGCACAAGTAGAATTAATCTCTTAGGTGCTGTATCAATTCACGTTCTGGAGAATAAGCTGCTTTGGTTGGTACTTTCCTTGCAGTCATGAAGGAAGACGAGTGCAATTTCATAGGGCTCATTCGTGTCGCGCCTTCCCAAGTCACTTATAGTCTTTCTCAAGACGGCGCACATTATATCAGAGAGGGGGGATTTCTGTTTCATCAGTAACTGAATCAACACGGCACACATGTCGCAAGAGAGGGTTCTTCACTGTGGCTATATAAAATTCCTCATCTGGTTTCTACACTAAAGACGGCGGCAAGAACTAAACCATCTTCTTTCGAATGTTATCATATTGAGAGGCAGGATAGTCAAGAAAGTTTTCAGTAGAGTCGAGGGCCCCAAGACAAGACGAACTGGTCCCAATGAGTGAGTCTGATCCCTTTCGATCTGCAGAGGCTTCCCAGAACATGCTGCCACCCATACCCTTTTTTCTGAGATACCTTACCTTTTCCTGTATCATCGACGGCGTGTCAAACGAGATCAGCTCTCTTGTGTTTTTATCGTAGCTGTAATAACCCTTGGCCACGCCATCATAATGAACTGTTGCGCCAGCCTTTGGCAGTACTTTATAGTCCCAGACTCCGCCTTCCCAGCTGCCGGCCCCAATACCGGAGTAGGGCTTCCCGATGCCCTCCGTGTTCTGGAAAGAGCGCCCATAGATGGGCATACCGAGAACGAGCTTTCGCGCAGGAACACCGCCTCGAATATAGGCTTCCACGGCATCGTCCGCGTTGAATGGTGTGGTACTTGGGTTGTTGGGAGCAGAGTAAAGGTTCGCGTCGTGGCCACTGTAGTTGCTCCAAGAACCAGCAAAGTCATAGGCCATTAAGTTTACGTAGTCCAAGATCTCACCAAGACTAGCCATGTGCAACTTTTTGTAATTATCTGGGCCAGCTGGGGCAGCAATCGAAAGCTGGAAGTGGTGACCAGGTGCTGAACTGGCAGCGTAAGCGTCGAGTTCGGCGCGTATTGCCCGAAGTAGTAGCACCATGTTGGTAGCTTGGGTATCATCAGCTGGGTACTCCCAGTCGACATCAATTCCGTCAAATCCCCAGTCTTTCATAAACGTCACGGCTGACTTGGCAAAGTTGGACCGAGTGGCAGCGGTGGAGGCAGCGGCAGGAAAGTTGGTAGACCAGGTCCAACCTCCGATTGACAGTATGAGCTTGAGTTTCCGATTGGCCTTCTTTAGTAGGAAAAGCTGCTTGACGCAGCCATACACATTATGTCCTTGTTCATTCCAGGCTGGTGACAAATTTCAAACCCACAAAACGTTGTTCAGTATTAGAGCTGGATATAAGAAAAGATAAACGCGCGATGACCAACTTACAGTCATTTGCATAGTGCTTGTCCAAATCAGCATAGGTATCGCCGGAGAAGCTATTGAAATCATTAATATTTGCTAGGCCGAGTCAATCGTGGCAAAAATTGTTCTGTCGAGCTCCGCTTACATAGTACCGTCGGCTCTCAGATTCAAGAAGGAAAATAGCACGTGGGAGATTTTTGAGACGGGCAAATCAGCTGGCTGGAAATTTCTGCCATAGATACCCCTGCGGATAAACTGGTTAACTCCAGCTTACAGTTTGACGAAGGCGTCTAGAAATGATGGTGGTAAATATGGAACCACTCGGACCTACCAATCCGTAAAGTATACAGAGTTTACGTATCCATCAGCACGTTTCTCTAAACCATTTTCAGGTACTGAGATCGAAGCAGCAAGCCCAAGAGTTGCTTGCAGCGAGACAATAAGTGTCACAGCTCGGGTCAGCAACGACAACATTCTTCTCAAACGATAAGATTGACCCGGAAATCTTTAGTAAGCCTTCTCTATGGAAAGTAAAAGGACGGACTATCGGTTCCCAAAAACGAGGAGACAAGTTCATTCAATGAGATGGCTTAAGGATTTGACGGTAGTGACGAGAAGTGAACATTTCTCGGGAGCAAGGACAGGGCCCTATATATGCAAGTGACATGAGACAATTTCCAGACCAGACACCAACCGCGCAGCAGAGAGTTCTCGATACAAGTAACGAACCTGCCTGTACGTCGGTCTTGTGTGGCTCGGCACGTGGAATTTGTAATGGGGGGAACATGTTGCTGTCACAATGCAAGATCCGTGACCCCTTTTTCAAAATGTTTTGGGCGACCTCGATCGCGTGATAGCCTCGCCTGAGAAGCAATATCAAGTTGGCAAACAGTTCAGCTGGTTATACGGCGTTCAAAAACTGGTCGTGGGACAGCATCCCACCTGAGCTGTCCGGTCTTCTGGTGGTCTAGCCGTCAGGTCGTCTGTCAACCATTGTCGACGTTTGTTGGACCGTAGATGGAGCGGTATTGCGAGTGAGTCTCCGAGTCGATGCAAACACCAGCTAAACATGGAAGTTCGGTGTCCATCTGACCAGTCAGGTGGTGCTCGTCGGTTGCAATCTGGAGTATCTCGCCCTGATACCGCTCCCTCACCTTCTTGCCATCCGCTGGCATGCATCTCACCTGAGTAAGTACCTCAAGTGCCGAAAAATAGGTACTTGAAGTAAGAAATTCGGCTACGCGTGACCGTTTTCTCGATGAAAAGCTGCAACGAACAACATGCACCTGGCTTCTTCCGCCTTCTAGGGACGATTAATGGTTTCCAAACAGACGAATGAGCAGTGGGCTGCAAAGAAAGTTAGCCTGGGTTAGGTATGTATGTACTTCAGGAAGGAGATGGTTCATTCCGGGGCTGCTGCCCTTTTCAGATTGGTGAGTCAAAAGAAAGCCTCATTCAGCTGGTTGTAGAGCAGAATATCACGCGCAATGGAATGCTGGACGGTATGGTGACCACATTGCACCCACTCCTACATATGTATGTATGTACATACATATGATATGTCCATATGTACATATATGTATATGCATATATGCACCACCATCATCTGCTAGCAGTCTGGTGAGTCGACGCAAGCTGTCTCTAATTGGCAGACCAGTAGACCGGTATCTCGCCCGCTCAGAATGCTTACATGCCCCCCAGTCCATGCGTCAAAGTGGCTTTGGCTCGTGCCGCTTTCGCGTGCTCTCTCGCGCCCGTGTCTTGCTTCACGCGACTGCCGTCGAGTCGCGGCGATGCCTTGATTTAAATGGAAGATCTGTCGAATTGAAAGTTTCCGATAAGCACAGGATCTCATACTTTGCTGTGTTATCGAGACTCTTTCCATCTCTTGGTCGTTGGTATTTCATGTGGTGGAGGTGGGGATGCGATAAGGGAACTGCAGGGAGTTTAAGAGGTGTAGGTACCTAGTACTTGGTCTGTACTTCGATGTGCGATTGATAAAACAAAGCCACAGGTTCTTCTGTTACACTCTTTCAGGTTCATACAGCAGAACGTGAGAGGGAAGCTCGTGGTTAATTGCTCCGTTTCAGGTTCCATTCATGGTGTGAATGAATCAGCAAAGAGCTCGCATTTGCAGCAGTTCCGAGGAACAGACGTATACTATGTACCTAGGTACATGAGCTTATAATAGCCTATTGCTGGGCTATGTGCGAGAGGCTGGAAAACTTTTCCACTGCAGGGCATTATTGCATGCATCGGTTGTCCATCCAGTATCGAATTGTGCTCGACTCCTCCTGCGAATTAAAGTGCCAAATTATGACGTTAGTTCGATGGAGTTGATAATGATAGCAGGGGTGACGTTGCTGCCTTTCTTGACCGCCTTGCTTTTTAAGGAGGCGACACAGTTATGAGCGAATGGAACTCCACCCAATACTGTCAATTGTACTTTCAACCATTGCTGTTGAATCACGATCCCCAAATCACGACTATCCTGTTGCCTGTAACGACGTAGTTTTATTCTCCATGTCCAGCGTACGACGTTTCTGGTCTTCTTTTCTTAGATAATATTGAATATAGTACAAAGCTGAGCGCAGCTAACACGATGGCGAACAGCACAACGTGCCGCGCCCGATACACCCACGGACGAAGGAGCAGCGGGACCAGGAACTTCAGAAAATCCAGCAGTATAAAGACTTGGAACAAAATATTCGCCAACGGGTTCGTTTGCAGATTTTGAATCGGTTCCTTTTCTTTATTTCTTCACCAATAACACTGATTCTATCAGACGACAAACTCTCAATACGATGAAACAACATTTCATCTGAGCTCGAAGCTCCTGCGTATCAACCCAGAGCACTACACCATATGGAATGTCCGAAGATGTTGTCTCAGATCCACCATTCTGAAAACATCAAAGCAGCATGGTAAATGAGAGTCTTTTTACAGCCAGAACTTCTATGCTAAAAAGGCTACAGATCACCAACAGAATGACGCAAGCGAGACCGAGGGTGGTAAAGAGGCCATCGCGGCGGAAGACCGCCAGGGCTCTCAGCATGATGACGAAGAAACTATTCGCTCCGAACTTATGTTTACGATACCTTTATTAATGGAGTTTCCCAAGTGCTACTGGCTTTGGAAGTACCGTTCGTGGATCCTGCTACAAGCAATTGAGAGATTGTCGACTGCCGTGGCGAGGACCGTATGGGAAGAAGAGCTGGGACTAGTCGGAAAGATGCTGCACAGAGATCGCAGGAACTTCCACGCCTGGGACTATCGGCGCCATGTCGTGGCGCAGCTTGAAACCTCTCGTCTTGGCGGAACCAGCATGGTCGAAGCTGAGTTTGCTTTTACAACCAAGATGATCAACTGGGATCTTTCCAACTTTTCTGCATGGCATAATCGCAGTCAACTCATTCCTCGGCTCTTGGATGAGCGAAAGGCCGATGAAGCCGCTCGGAAAGCATTTTTGGAAGAAGGTATGTTATCTTTTCTTTATAAACTAGCTTCCATTTATTTCCCTACTAAGCTTGGTGGACGGCCATATAATATAGAAATATCCACTGTGCACGAAGCTTTGAATGTCGGCCCAGAAGATCAGTCTTTGTGGTATTACCAACAATATCTCGTTCATGCCATCTTAGGGGCTAATGGACAGGGCTTGATTGTGCGTGAGCTTTCGGTTCAAGATCGGCAAAGATATCTCGAAGACGAAGTTGATTTCATCAAGGACCTGCTTGAGGACTATTCAGAAGTCAAATGGGTATATGAAGCTCTCATAGAATGTACACTGTCCGCAAATACATTGAGAAGCAATGAGCAACAACAGACCAGCCAGTTGCTGGTACCTGGCTGGTTAAAAAGGTTACGAGAGCTCGACACAAAACGTAGCGGGCGCTGGGACGAATTGGAAAAACAAATCTAGATCAACCGGACAAAAAGAAAAGGCAATCTCTCAGAAGTTTGAATTAGGAACTGATATTACAGCCGAACTCAAGTCAGGCTGCCTAGACGCGCTGGTTTCACGAGTGTCCAAAGTACCAAGATGAAATGAGACTGCAGTGTTTGAAATTCCTTTTACATTATAAGGGCCTTCGTTCCACTCGTTAGGCTTGGCACTTGGACTTGACGAGATTCCCCTCTTCGCCAACCAATCCGTCTAGGTAGTCCAGCAGCATTTCTATTGGAAGCATATCTATGCTGCCCAGACTTGGGTTGGAGGACTTGAGAACTTTCCCGCAGAAGAGAACACGAACGTAGAATCCCGAAGAGCCGGAAGCAGGGGTTGGTGAAGCGTTTTTCCTTGTTGTGGGTATTGCGTCGGCATTTGTCAAGCTGGACAGGCATACAGGGTCGGACGAAGTTCGATCTTCGTCGGGACATTTTGCGGGCCTGGATACCGTAGTCGATGGTTTCATTGCTTTTGGTGTGCTACTCTTGCGTCTGTAGAGCTCAAATACAACTTCGGACCCCATGCCCGGCCACACCATCTCGTCGATCTGCAGAATCGAAAGTAGACGAGCAATTGATCCGTCATGAGCAATATTGTGGAAATACAAAACCTCTGACTTCCCATCCATGACATCTCGTAAATGTTTGGTAAGTTCAGCGATCCAGACACCAAGGGACAAACTGCTAGCTGAAAGTGATGAGGGATGATCTCGATAGATATGGCTGTATTCCCAATTTCCCATTCGATAGACAAAGTCGGCGAGGTCCTGCGTCACACAAGACGTGCTGTTTTGACCATGAATGAGCTTACAGGGCAAAGGCCTATCATGGCATTGACGTGCCGAAAGGTTGTCATAGTAATGGTCAAAGGAGGCGTGGAAACCGCCATCGTCCGGAGGCACTCCAGAGATGTCATCGAGGTCGTGGAACAGACTCTCTGTTGATTCTAGATGCTTCTTCCAATCTGAGCTATTATTGGACTTGATTGAGTTGAAGAGCGAATTTGCCGTGGTGCAAACGTATTGCGGTTCCAGACTATCCACACCTACTGCCTGGATCGAGAGATACCATGATTAGCACAACCGCAGCCGAGTCAAACCCTTTCCGCCAATGTGGAATACGAAACAAACAAGATGAGAATTTGAACAGCAACGAAAACAAAATACAGAACCAAGGCAGTCATCAAGGGTGCAGATTGCTTGCCTGAATCAGAAGAGGGAACGGATCGCGCGTTGACCACATGCCGTCAATGACCATGCCCGCAACCTGGCTGGTGATGATGTTATTCGTGACGCGATATCTGACAACAGATCTATAGTCTTCATGTCTTTCTGGAAGAAATCCCAGGAGCCCGTGATAGACAGCATACAGGTCGGCGCCATGCTGCCAAGAATCTTGCAGGCCACCAGCGGTTATCTGCGGGAAACTGCAGCTGCCGATCCATCCAGACGGAACAAAGGGGTTACTTGGAGAAGTATATCCCTGGCGAAAGACGGGCGCAGACTGATTGCCCTGCAAGGGCTTTCCATAGAGGAATAGATGCGTATCGTCGCAGTTCCACTGGTATGATTCGACCGGGAAGGCGTTGGATGCATACGGCGTCCGTTTATGATGCCGGTGAATCTGAAAGGGCAGTTTCAAATCAGATAAGCGTCCCGTGTGAGCGAAACGAAAAGCGCGCTTTCGAGGCTGGCGACGAATTCTCGTCACCATTCTTTTTTTTTTTTCCTAAAAAATAATAACTTCATAAGACGTACCAACTCAACATATTGCAGCTCAAACTCCTCATCAGGCCGCACATACTCCCGCGGTCTAACATGTGGCATATTACACCAATTATACCTCCCATACTCAGCGTCAGGCGTATCCGAAGAATTGTAGATGAAGCCATAGACCCCTTTGCTCGAGACCGCTGTCCCGAGGTCGTTCACTTGTCCCCTGGCAGGCGCATACCAGCTCGTATGAGCGTCTGCGACGCCGCCCATCATCATCAGCTCCGCTGGCTCTGCTCCAGAGCCCAGAAAATGGGCCAATATTTTCAGCATGACGGTTAGCATAGAGTAAGTACGAGCTGCTGTGTATTCATATATCTGGACTCGGACGGTTTATTCAGATGTTTTCGAGGCGTAGACGTCACACCCGGGTTCATAAACCTGCGTAACAACAGCGCCTGGCATGGCAAGGTGGAGTGGTGGAGATATAAGACAAACAGATCCCGGAGGGCCATTGGAGAAACAAGTGTCTGGCTTGCATAAATTATGAGTGGCTGGAAAGAACAGTGCATCGATGACAGTAGATGATGGGAAGGAATCAGTGGCAGGGAAAAGAGGATGAAACTTACGGAATCTTTCTCACTTATATGTACATATATAGCTTCGTATTGTAGTATGCCTGCGAAAAATCAAAATTCCCACCATTAAAGTAATATTTTTTTTTTTTACCCAAAGTCCTTTCCCTTTGCCATCAACGATATGCAGCAGGCCCAGCTTGTATCAATGCAATCGATGCGCAGCCATACACAGCCACTCATGTCCATGCACCCTACATGGAGGAGTCAGCTTGTCTCGTACGCCCGCCGTCTCTTACCCTCCGAGTCGCCCTGATATATCTTCTCCAAAATCATATGCTGCCCCTGTCCCAGACTACTCTGTTCGCAGAACGCATTTCCCCGGCCTGGGACATATACCAAGTACCAGGCGCCTGAAGTGATCCGACAGACGCGACAGTGAAGATATTGGCATATTGGACGTGTGACTCTGTAAGTCAAGCAAGCAGCATTGGTAACTGATCCTAGCATACATAAATATGGCAAGGTGCTAGCTGATATGAGCAAAGATCTTCTGGCTTTCGCAGTGAAACGGATCCGACTCCGGATTTAGGTGGGCATTAGAATTCCTATTATAATACACGATTTTCTTTTCATATCAAATTTGAACCACTTCTCGCGCTCCTCTGGTATAATCCCTCAATCTAGCCGCCAAACATAGGAGAAACATGGCTGGCAAACCGCAGTCGAGGCCCTTCTGGATTTTCTCGACGACCTTCTGCACATATATATGTACACGCACGAACCAGTCATGACCAGCAAGCAGGCAAGTATGGTGCGCATCTTCAAACATTTGTGCTGCTAAATTGTCTGCCTCGGCGGTCTTCCTCTGCTCCTGCCTCTGCCTCTGCCCGTGCCTCTGCTACTAAGTCCGCCTCTTCCCCTGCCCCTGCTCATGCCCCTGCCTCTGCCTCTACCCCTGCCTCTACCCCTTCCAGCTTCCCTGACATGAGGTGTAGATGACTGCAGGACACGTTTGCCGTCAGCAGGAATGTCGTCGTCGTCGCTGTCGTCGCTGTCCTCATGATTACTTATGATGCCGCAGCTTTCATAATCGTCCTCGCTGAGCACTTGCTCCGGCAATCTCACTACTGTTGTCTGGTTGCCGGAAGTCCTCGCTGCAGCAACATCCTTTGGTGGCGTCGGACTCGGGCTTGATTCGTTCTGTTCCGACTCCGAAAATGACGAATCCTGGTGTCTATTTCGATCCTCGCTCGAAGATCGTCCGTTAGCCTTTTGCTGCTTCCTAATCTTGAACTTCTTTCCCTTTAGTGCTAGCCTTTGCGCCATCGACATAAACTGTTCATCGAGGGGTGCTTCTGATTCTTTACGGGATGATTTGTTCCTTCTGCCTGATGAAAGACTTGTGGGCGACTGCTCGTTGTCTGTGATTTCCCTCCCTTTAGCCGTTTCGGCGCCATTTTTCGTTGTATCTCGTTTGCGACTGCTATGTGCTGTCGTCGTAGTGGCATCCGGCAGGGCCACACTCAGATGACTTCTCCTCGATGCATGGCCGCGGGAGGGCCGAACGTCAGTCGTCCAGCTTGCAGACAAGGTATCCGCAGACGTTTCATTTTTCGAATCAGATGTCTCTGCGCGAGTAGTAGAAGAGACGAAAGACTTTCTGGGTCGGCCACGTGAGCGCTTCGTGACCGAAAGCGTGCTTAGATCGTCTGATGATGCTACTGCTGCTGCTGTTGCCGGGGATTCTGTCAACCGTCGAAATTGGGATCGTCGTCGTGACGGTCGACCACGTGGTCTTGCGCCGCGTGTTGGAGTCGAAGTCGAAGTCTTATACACAGTCTGCGGTGTCCCGATGGCATTTTGCTCGCGGTGCATATTGTCGTCATCTGGAAGTCCGTCTCTGCTGGCTCCATGAGTGCGATTCACATTGTCAGATGCAGGCGCAGCGGGGCCAACTTCTTCATCATTCATGTCGTCGTCTTCATCTTCTGCATCTTCTGCTTGCACGTCCACATCAGCATCTTCGACATAAGACGTCATTGGCTTCGCATGGCGGAGTAAAGGCTCGTTGGGCGCGTCATGACGTTCGACCGACGAGAACGCTTCCGTGACTGCACTACCCGCATGGCGCAATATTTCCTCTGATAGTTCGTGACCTGCTTGCGGCTCCTGTCTCGACGATGAAGGCGCATCATAGGGGTTGGTTTCAAAAAGAGCGGGATCCATATTGTCAATCATATGAATATTGTTCGACGATCGGATTTTTTTGTGACTTGCTAATTTGAACTCTGGATCCTCATTCTCGCGCTTCGCCTTTCGTTTACGCGCACGAATAAACTTTCTCAAGGAGTCGGGTACCTCCAAAGAATTAAGTTTTACCGCATTAGTGGATGGGCGACTGTAGGGGTCAAATAGAATCTTATCGGGCGTATCATCTTGTTCGTAATATCCCATCCCTATTCCGTAACTCGAGCAGACGAGTGGATCGGGATAAGAGGATTCGCCATCTTGCGTAGATGCTAATGGCCCTGGGAACTCCGGAGCTGGGTCTGATCGTTCACCTATTGCGTCTTCATTACTGTGCGTCTCCGAGGCAACGGCGAGTTCACTGATTCCCTGAGCTGCGTGTTGCACTCCCTGCTCATCATGGATATTATTCGGGACTTCGGAGGGCGTCGTGTGTGGCACATCTTTCTCGTAATCTTCCGCATCCCCAGGACCATCTACTTCCGTCTCGATTCTGTCAACTGAAGGTTGTGCCTTGGCGTTGGCAGCTTGCTGTTTCAAGCGTTGCATTCTTCTGCTATCGTTGCTACGGCCTTCTTCGCCGGCCGCTTTGAGCCACGAAAGATTGTGAACCCGGAAGTCAACGAGCGCCTCAATGCTTCGGTCGTCCGCAATTGGTCTGGTATCAAGACCGAGGGATGTGTTCTTAGGCCTATAAGGATTGGTGTTGCCCGCGCGACGGCAATGGCCACAATTGCAGATACCCAAGCATCTGGGGCATTGCCAGTTTTCATCTTGCAGAACGGCCTGTGGCATGGTATCAAAAGCTCTGTAAAGAACACCGTAGCAATATCCCTCAGCACATTCCTCGTTAGAGCATTGGTGAACTCGGTAGCTGTAATCCTTGTGACAGCACACATGACATCTTCGAACTGAGCCCTTTTTTTGTTTCCTTTTCGTCTTTTTTTTTGTTTTACCATCGCTGCCTTCACGATCAGAGTCACTGGGCTCTTTTCCGTAATCCTGTTTGAAAATGTCCCGCCAAGGCCTTCTAATGAGGGCTTCCTGACATACTTGTGCCAGGGATTTCTTTCCCGCATTTCGCCGGAGCACTTCGAATGGGGGCGGAGAGCTATGCAAATCGATAGAGCCATCGTTAACGATGACCATTTCGCGCCACACTTCGTATTTCTCAATCAATAACGACCAGTCCCATTGTTCGCACCATTGAAGACCGGACACGCACGCGCACGATCTTCCCATTGCATAACATTCCATGCATACATCATACGCATCCTCGTCGCCGTTCGGGAGGGTTCGGAGGCAGTGCTTGCAAGTGAGAAAGCGGTTAAAGATGTTCGACCTGCAGTAAGAGCAAGTGACACATGAGTCGAACGGTAGCATTTCTACCTGCTTCTCTTTGGATGCAAAGGTTTCATCCACCATGACTTCGGCAAAGAGACTAAACAAAGATCGAAAATCTCTCAATAATTGCTTTGCGCGAGGGGAGCTTCTCACGATATCACCACCCAGAGCCAGAAAACTGGATTGCGTGGCTTCTTCGCGACTTTCCAACTCTTTCAGTGCAGCGTAATATTTCTCAAGAGTGAAATATATGATCGCTTTGTTCTTATATTGTTCATCGCGACATACCAATCTCGCTTTCGGAAGAGCTTCATGTAGCGCAAGCCGCAGAGTCTCGGGAGTCGTACGGTTCCAAGCCACTTTCATCGTTCGAGTTCCAGAGTTCCAAACTTGATGGGCTGCAAGGGGAGGTATGACTATGAAGTCACCGGGCCGCTGATCCACAAGGTATACATCGAAGGGAGCTTTTTTCCAGGCATTGACTTGTGCGAAATGTTTTTCAATCTCGATATCGTGACCCAACATTGACAAAAAGTATTCGCGCACCACGTCACGATCTTTGCTCTCGGTCATGAACCAGATAGAGTGGCCGGGCTTTTCGCCTTGGCTGTCGCCAGATGCCTCAACCATGATATTGTGACCTAAAGATGCACACATTTCTCTATGAGCTGGTGTGTATGTGCCTTCATGGCCAATGTAACACATTAAGTTTTGTGCTCGCATGGCTTCTGGTAGGCTTGACATCAGGTCACCCGCAGGGGCTAATGCAGATTCATCTGGTGCTTCACTAGAGTCGTGATGCACAACTGCTTGCTGCTTCTGCGCGGTGACAGATGATGTATGCATGGTCACATTCTCGTTCAAATAAAACAAGCTGGGGTGTAAAGTCTTTTGCAGAACCTCATGCCATTCAAGCGGGCAATCAATATCTTTGAGATAGAGCCTTTGCCGGCGCTCATCTCTGAAATTTTGCGGAGTCCATTGGTTCGTTAACTGCTCCATGGACCTCAAATAATGCCCAGTTGTCATTGGTATATCATTTTCAGCAGTTATATCACGTACGTTCTCCTCTACAAAAATTAGCGATCGTCAGTTGAAGGGTCATTGTGGGAAGCTCACGCTTTTTATCGTAGGTTTGCTCGAGCCATTTGGCATTAAACAGCCACCTCGGTAGCACTGCGTCCCATCCATCGATGACAAGCGGCTTGCCGCCGTCAACAACATGTATTTTGATAAGTTTCTCGAATTCCAACTGGCCGAGACTTCGAATCTGGTGTCTCGAAACTCTTTGAACCCATTTGAAGTTCGGGGTTTGTTCTACCACATTCTGAAGATCCAGATCCGGAGGCAAAGGATCGAATTTTGCTTGAGGATGAAGTGATGTCGGCATCGTCGTAGTGGCTCCTGGAAAATGCGATCATTATAGGTGCATCTCGGTCATTTCGCGTCGGGCTTGATGTAACTGAGCAGGGACAGACGGAAAAGTCCAAGAATGAATATAACAAAAGGCTGGAAATTGGAAACTGATTGGTATAGAAGGTCTCGACAACGGTCGGGATTCTGTTCAGAAGTCGTTGCGATGACGAAGTGGGCCTATCATTAAGTGAACGCGACCGCGTCTGTATGAAATATCACGTGATGTCATCACTCTTGACCTTGGCGGTCTCTATTGGAGGTCACGGATAATTTCAAAGTGCCGAATTATCCCCGTCGTCAAAACATTTTTTTTTTGAATGCTCCCTCTCAGAGTAGAGGCTGTTTCGTCATCAAAGTCGGAATTGTTTTTTAGAGGCACATTCGACTGAAAATGAGGCTATTAAATTTGCCTAGGGTCCTACCGGGTGCTTTCAACATATCACTTCGGCAAGATTCTGTCGCAGCGAGAAAACGCATCACAATTCTTTCTCACAGGAATGCGAGAGTGATTACTTTCTCAAGATGTCTAAGCAGAGGACAATTTCACAGGCTTTCTCAAGCATCAGTCAAACAGACCGTCGATGAGCCAGCATCATGGCCACACAAAAATGAACACCAAATAGACTATCAATCGCCGAACTCTGGGATCCTATCACGAATTCCGGCTTCTTGCGTGCCATACGCCGAACTCATTCGCATCGATAAGCCTTCGGGAACGTACTATTTGTTCTTTCCTTGTCTTTTCTCTACTTTGATGGCAGCCTCAATGGCAGCACCGGCTACGTCCGTTGGTTCAGTAGTCGGCACCTCGTTGTTATTCTTCGCCGGCGCATTAATCATGCGCGGAGCTGGATGTACGATCAACGACTTGTGGGACAGAAATCTTGATCCCCATGTTGCTCGTACCCGGCTACGTCCGATTGCTCGTGGGGCGATATCTCCCTTCAAAGGCTTAGTGTTCACTGGTGTGCAACTTTTGGCAGGTCTGGGTATATTGTTACAATTTCCTACCTCATGTCTATTCTATGGCATTCCAAGTTTGCTGTTTGTTGCAAGCTATCCACTCGCGAAGAGAGTGACCTATTATCCACAATTCGTTCTTGGCTTAACCTTCTCATGGGGGGCAATCATGGGATTTCCCGCATTGGGTGTGGATTTACTGTCAAATTCGTCGGCTTTGACAGCCGCGGCCTGCTTATACTCCTCCAATGTTGCTTGGACAGTCCTCTATGACATGATCTACGCGCATTTGGACATCAAAGATGATGCCAATGCCGGCATTAAAAGCATAGCTTTAAAACATCATGCGCAAACCAAGACGATACTTACCGGCTTAGCTGTAACACAAATTGCTCTACTTGCTGCGGCTGGCGTGGCCTCGGGAGCCGGTCCTGTCTTTTTCATAGGCAGTTGCGGTGGCGCCGCGGCGGCATTGGGCATCATGATCCGCAAGGTCAATTTGAACGACGTGAAGGACTGCTGGTGGTGGTTCGTAAATGGATGTTGGATTACGGGGGGTAGCATTAGCTTTGGGCTGGCGGCTGACTATCTTCTTTGCATCTCGCAAGACGAAACAGAAGACAATGCGAATGAGAACCTTCGGTAATGGGAGATTAAAAATAAAGCGCATACATAACCCCGTCGTTCACATAGAAGTTGTTATTATCACAGAGTAATGCTGGTTGGTAATGTGGTGTGCACCGAATGAAACATGTAGATCTACTTCGTAGTCTAGTCATATGTGATAAGAACCCAACCTGGAGTGCCATTGCGAGACAAGCCGATACCTTCCCATGCCGAAAACTTGACTTAATTAGCACCCTTTTTCAATCTAATTCGTTCAACATTTTTCTTTACGACCTAGGCTTCTCCTTCTTCTCCTTCCACAAAGCCAACAAACCGACACCGGAGACCTTGACAACCTTGAATCGAACACCAGGAATATCACCCTTGGCCTTGCCCTTACGACCGAATCCAGCGAGCAAAACTTCGTCATTTTCGTCCACGAAGTTGAGGCAACCGTCGTTGGGGACTAGATATTATGGTTAGAATATAGTGAGAAGACACTGCGCCACTGAAAACATAGACGTACCGAAGGCAGTGACCTTCTTGCCGTTCTTGATCAATTGAACACGGACACACTTTCGGATGGCGGAGTTGGGCTGCTTGGCTTCAACGCCGACCTTCTCAAGGACAATTCCCTTGGCATGAGAAGAACCACCAAAGGGTGAGGACTTGAAGGCAGTGCCTAGAGCACGCTTCTTGTAGTGAAGATCGGCCCATTTTTGGTCCTTTCGGTTCGTTCGCAGCTTTCTCGCCGCATTGAGACCGCGTGGTTTGCCTCCAGCCATGATTGCTATGCAAAGTCAGTGATTTTGGTCGGTGGAAGGTGTATTTGTGCCTGCATAGAGTCGACGAGTATTGCACGCACCAGTATCTGAAGTTACCGCTCGACGATGGGTTTGGTGATGACTGCCGTGGACAACAGAGAAGTTGCACTAGGATCCTGAGTTTGCAAGTAGGGTTTTGCGGCCCTAGAGTCCGAGAGCACACTGTGGCGCACAAGAGAGTAATGCTCACGTGACTTGCATGGACTGTCCATCGAACTTTGACATTGTCACGTGACTGTATCCACCCTGAATGACGGGTTCTAGTATGAATATCGAGCCCGGTCAGGGATGATCCAGAGATGGAGCAGCGTACTCGTGCGCCAGCAGCCTCAAATGTCGAAGTCGAAGCCGAACACTCGATCGCGCGAACCTCCTCCTGTGCTCTTTTCACATCCCTCAGCAAGCGCCTCACATGTTTCTCTCACCAGTGCAACGGCCCCGGCCCCGGTCACGAAGACCGCTGGGCATATATCCACGGCACGGCGAGAACAATCGAGTATAGACTACAGTCCCTCGTTTCGCCGTGGATCTTTGGTGGCCCCTGATGTGCAGCGCAGCGGCCGACCTGGCAGCACTCGAAGTACGGACAGGACAGATGCTCTTTGGGCGGAGATGCAAGCTACCTTGGAGAAGGTCGAACTGTCCGCGTCGGGTGGAACACATGTATTTGGTTCTGGGCACAGTCAAAAGCTTTCCGAATTACGCTCTGCACAGATCGGACTCGCCCAGGCTTGGGCAAGGAGCGAGGCCGATGAGGCAACGGTTATGGGAATGCGAGACAAGATTGCATCCTCTGGCGGGGGTGATTTGCGCAATTCTTTGACATCATTGGCATATTCAAACATTGGAAACGCTTCTGATCAAGTTCGAAGGTCCCGTAACGAAGTAAACGGAGCTCAAAATGAAAGAATAGCCACGTCAGAGTCTGACCTGACAGGACAATCTGAGATGGATATCATTCTCGGCAGAAAGCGAAGAGAAGCAAATGACAAGTATTTTCAAAGAGTCAATAATGGTGTTATTGACGTTGTGGCCAAGCTCAAAGACGTTACGGTCGCTATGCACGCAGTGGAAGAAGAGGGTCAACATGTTTGGAGTGAGGCCGATGCGTCATGCTAGATTGGCTTTCTCAGTTTCAGACTGGAGGGGCTATCGGGGGCCATTCTATCTATCTCCTTATGTTGCTTGTAGCTCTCCAGCCGGCTTGCTATAACTCTATCTGCCAAACCTGACTATAATCCTCAATATGTCGCAGTGAGTCTGTTCTACAATTTGCAGTATTGACGCCCTTGTTATTTGAATCAGCTCGATTCTCTAGATGTTCGCATTTAGGGATGTATCCCTTGCCTTCCGCAAGGTCATAATCACTGGCGTATACTGTATCCCTAGAAGCACAACCACCTTCGTGTGTAGTTGGGCAATTCCGAATATGTCGCCACATATTTTTGGTGTAAGGGTTTCGGAATTAATTAAGATTCTCTGTATAGAAATCAGATCCTTTCTTGTCATACCTGATACTTTACCGTTTTTCTGCTACATTAGCCGACGGGCAAGCTTTAAGCTTTTTCAACTAGCTACAAAATTATCTGCATCCCACTGTAGGAACCTACGGCTCGGGTACGATTATCCCGAGCGAAAGGTACTTAATTGTGTAGGAACTATAACCTTCTGTACAACGAGCTATATTACATGCTACAGTAAATCGGATTGACTAGCATATTTCAGGACAGGCGTGACGTGACGTCCGTTGGTGCCTCCGCGCGCTCCAAGAGATAGCGTGGTCGACAACGGAGTACCACTAACGGCTCCACGCTGATATCATCGCAGGCGACACCGGATCAATGATTTAGCCGTGCCTGAGGTATACGCCACCTCAACAACTGAGCAAGTGTCTCGCCATAATCTTCTCCAACAAGCAAGATAGATGCGAACTTTCTTCGACAGTTGACAAAATGAAGGTTCTTCCAAATATTTTTCTGGCGTTTTGCGCCATCTCTTCAGCACTCGCTGTGGACCAGAAGAAGTCGGCCATCGTGTACTTTGACGACCCCAACACTCCCGACTCTTTGTTCGATCAGGCAAAGGATTCCATTATCAAAGCGGGAGGCAAGATTGTACACGTTTATACTATTATTAGGTAGGCTTGAACTCGACTTTTGTGGCCCAAATACTGACGGCCTGATAGAGGATTTTCTGTCGTTGCGCCAGAGAAGGCACTCGAGATGGTGCAGAGCTGGGGAAATGAATATTCTTTGAAGGTCGAAGAGGACAAGATGGTTTCGAGCCAGTGATTTCAAGACACATAAGCCAGGAGACCTTCGTTTATCCATATTTTGAAGATTTGGGTGACAGATGGCGATAACCATGACTTCGAAATTCGTCTGTAAAAGATTATTTTGATGCCCACATTACACTGTCATTATCGTCGCTCTACTATTACCGTGTCCTCCGTGTCTTCTTTGTGGATCGTTAAACGTAATGGAGTACATCTTGGTTAGATGATTGAGTCATTATGTGTATGTGACCAGGCTTCATGAGAATTGATTATTCTCCGACCGATTTGCAGAATGCTATTCTCACGAACCTATCATATTTTCTCCAAGTTAGCAATACTCGTAACGATTATAGCAGCAGCAGGATCAAGATCAACATCCAAGAGTCGCATTCAGGTGGAAGTCCAGAATTGTACATTTCTTCGTCATTGACATGAGGGTGTTGGAAGTTAAGCCCAATGTACCAAAAGATATAATTTGATAAAAATGCGATGCTGATTCATTTCCTCTGACCATCCTTTCGAAACCCGACGTTGGACAGGCTGGAGACCTGATCTTCACCGGTGAGCATTTGCTGACTACTGTTGATACTATGGCTGCAAACGTCTGTCAGCAGCAGACGTTCTGCTTGTGTCGCCGACCAGCAGGTGCACCCTGCGCAGCTAGAAGGCCTCGTGACACCGTCGCCGAGGTACCCTGTTGTGTTCCACATTATCAACCGGTCTTGAAAGGATGCATGCGCGCACCCATGAAGATCCACCTATCCTTTGTAAAAAAAAACACCGCAAAGGAAACGAACTTCTACGCGACCAAATGGCTAAATAGAGCGAAAGGATATAACAGGTGTCTGGTACTTTTTATATAAAGAAGCCACTAAAAGTGACCTTTCTATATTTGGCTAAATTTGTGGTGCGTATGAACTCTACGGTGGGAGATTGACGCGTCCATCAGCGAGCGAGCTATAATATAATTCTGAGTGATAGCCAACATACTGAAGCAAGACAAACAAAGTAATGCGTCCGAGAATGTTCGTGTGCATGGGTCGTATGAGTTATATCTGATATCAAGTTGTCATGTGCGTCCTCATGGAAACAAAATAGAACCCTGATAAGTTTCTTTCCCGTCTCTATGGTAAATGAAGAGCCATAATTCAAGTGACATGCTCCCAACAAACTTAAGTACCTGCAACTGGTAAATAGAGCGAGAAGGTACTTCTTACTCCTTACGTGGGGTTCTCCATCGTGGTAGGACGCTAGCTCGTGCTGAGACCACGACCCCGATGGCATCCCTCCCTTGCTTCCATTTCTATTAGACAATTTCCACGCTACAGCAACATTTGCTGCTCATGTGTACCGGTTGACCTTCGCCCTTCAGGTCCTGAGCTTGTTCACATCGCAGGCTTGACTATTCTCCAGGGCCGATTCTTCAGATTTTGTCCCTATTTTCGCTATGCTGGGTAGTCTTTAACCGAAATACTGAGAGGAAGAAAACGGCGCTCGTAATTCCAGGCCCAGCGACCGCGATCCAAGTTCTCACAAGATGACTCCGACACCAGTTTCCAAGTCAACGCTGACATATAGCACTGGAGCGCAGGCCGCTCTACTCAAAGCTGTGAGTGACGACCTGTGGAGTTTCTTGACTTGTGTTTAAACCTTCTGCTGATAGGTCAACGTATTGGTCAATCAGCTAATGCTCAATCCAGGCAAACCGCGTCTTCGACTTGAATCAAGTCGTCGAATCCCTCGATGACCTCACAAATGGGCTTCTTCTTGGTCAGATCCTACACGAACTAGATTCCGAATTCGAACCGTCCCATCTCGAATCAACTCAAGGCACTGCAAAATATTTGACAAACAAACGAAATATTCAAACAGTGTACAAGGGTCTCTTCAGATTTATTCGCCGACAGGTTCCTGAGCTGGGCTGTCAGGCAAAGAAGTTCGACTATCATGCTGTCGCGGAGAACCCGGAGCCGCAAGGCATTAGCCAGGTGTGTTTAACAACATGGATGGTGTGAATTGTATGATTGTGAAATGCTGATTAGCGTCTGATTTGAGTTGCTCGCTGTCATGGTGTGTGCTGCTGCGATGGGTCCCGATAATGGCAAATACGTTCCCAGAATCCAAGGTAGCCTTGACCGCGAAAATCAGGCGGAGATAATGCAGATCATTCGTACCATGCAACAGGACGTTGCCGCCTTTAAAGACGACACTGACTTGGACGATGCGATTGACGCTGTCATGGAAGCACGAGATATCGATCTTCTAGTAGAGGAGCAAAACGCTACTCTTCGTCGCCAGCTTGATAGTACGAAAAAGAATCTTTCTGACTACATTACGCGCTTGGAATATCTGCAACAAAGTCACGAGGACCTGAAATATGAGAAGGAAAAGAATGATCGCGAACTTGAAGTCCTGCGTAAGGCTACACAAGATGGAGTCAACAGCGCAGAAGCTATTAAGCTTCTGGAATCTCAAGTTCACGAGCAGATGGAAATAATAGCCAGGAACGAGGAAACCATTCGTAACCACGATCGAGTAAAGTCACAGCTGGAAACCGAGGTACAAAGGTTGAATCAGAAAAGCATTCAAGCAGACGAGCTCCGAGACCAAGTTGCCGAGTGGAAACACAAGGCCGAGGAACTGGAGAAGAAAGCAAATACAGCAGAGAGATACAAACAAAAACTCGAGTCTCAGCAGCACCTAGCAAAAGAAGTGCAAAATCTCCAATATGAAAAGGGGGAGTTACAAGAGCAGCTACGCTCTCTTGTAAGTGATAGGGAGAGAATGGAGAGAACACGAAAAGCCGAAGACGAGCTCACTAAAATGATCACTCAATCAGAACAGCATCTTTGGGACGAGCGCAACCAGAAAACTCAGCTGATTAAAGACCTTGCCTCGCTGGAAGAGGAACTCATTAGGTTAAAAGCACAAAGAACGCACGATGAGCGCTTCATTCAAGACTTGCAAGAGCAGGTGCAGCAAGGACAGGAAATGAGCACACCGGGAGAGAGTCTCAGTGTCACATCTGCCACGTTCAACTTGGAAGATGAGCTGAATAACGCCGCAGACGAGGACATACAGACTAACCTGCCATTAGAGCTCTCGCGTCTTAAAGCCGAGAACGACTTGCTCAGGCGAACATTAGGCTCCACAGGCGACGCTGCGAAACTAAGAAAGGAGCTTGAGGAACAACGTCGCCAGAGAGACCGTCTGCAACAAAACTTTAATGATATTTTTGAGAAGCACACCATAACTCAAGAGCAGATCGCTGCAATTAGGGAAAACTCTGTTAGCGAAGAGTAAGCACGAACGGATGCTGTTTCAAATTGGGAGAACCGATGAGACTAATGTTATGACTTTGTATAGGTCCAAGGCGTTCATTGACCTACGAAGCCAGCTTGTTCAATCACAACAGGACCTTGATGAGGCTAAAAAACGATCCCATGAACTACAATCGAAGGTCATGGATGCGGACCGCGAGCTTTTGTCAGCAAGAGCAAAACTTTCGGCTGCGGAAAAAGGTGGAATTGAAGCCATCGATGAGCTTACCAGTACAGACAAGCTTATTTCCGAGTCTTTGAAAGCTGAGCTAGACAGATTACGAGAAAATTACAATTTCGTTGTAGTTGAGAGAGATGCACAAAAATCTCAGCTGATTGAGGCTCTCCTTGCCAAGGATAGACTCAGAAAAGAAGTCGAGGACGCAAAGGAACTGCAAGACAATCCGACAAGTGGTCCAGCAGAGGCGAACACGTCGGAAGCAATGAAGAAATATACTGAAAAGATCGAAAAACTTCGTACACGCCTAAAGGAACGCAAACAGGTAAGATTGATGATTTCTGTCCCTGACACGCACATGGTCGCTCTCTCAGTTGGTCTTGCGCAAGCTGTTTCTGAGTGGCGGCAAACAAAGATCATTCAGACGAAGCAGTCAAGATCTTTGCCAAACCGCGTGTGCTTGGCCAACAAGTATCATGTGTCCTTTTTTCATGCTAAGAGAACCATACTCGCTATTGGCGAACCATGATGATCTAATGAGCGAGCGTCCATTATCGATCAATTGAAGTTTTGCATTTGAATTGAGTCTTCGTGGCTATCAAGCTCGCCAAGCGAGCAGCTATCAGATGGTGCCACTTCAGCTTGAACTTGCGCGTGTACCATTCTTATTCTAACATCCACTACCAACAGCAACTGGAACAGTCAGAAAAGGAAAAAGCTTCTCTACAAGCTCGGCTCAAGTCAATCCAAAGCGGCGACCAACCTGCTACACAGACGGTAAGTATCGTTCAACGAAACGTCACGTCCTTGTTTTCAAAAATTCTCCCACTCTCTGCTGCTTTCATTGCAATGCGTACAGCTAACATGGCATTTCAAGACTGCCTTTGACCAAGTGATTAAAAACTTGCAAAGGGAAAACACCCTTATTACGACAGCCTGGTACGATCTTACCAGTCGATTACAGAGCAACCATGTTGTGCTTCAACGGCGACATGATGCTCCACGGAGTTGGTTGAACAAACAGAGGCAGATGGTCAATGGTCAGTTGCGCCAACGCGACTTGCTGTACCTCTACTGACCGAGATTCTTCCAGCGACACCACGAAGATAGGAATGCTTGGACCAGGCTTCCGACGTTTGAAATATGATGGAGCTAAGCATAATTTTGACTTGGCGCAGCTACACCAGTTTGCATGAACCTCGCATTAATACCAGCCTTGATTGAATTTTCAAGCCTAGAATTTGCTCAGACTTGCTCGGATCTGCATCGTTTTCGCTACAATGGGCTGTTGACTTTTAATATGCCGCTTCCGTTGTTGCTGTTGTTGTTGAAGCGTGACAACTTAATATCAAAACATACTGTTGTACTTTGAACTCTTGTCAATAATCCTATACCCACCACAATCTTATTTTTTTTTTGTCAAAACTTACGGTAGATAGTTACCCTAATCGTGTCGTCAGCCATATATATATTCCCTTTTATCAAGCTTTGGACATCTATTCATTTGAGCACTGAGAGAGGCAGAATCGTGACAAAATAAGTACTCGATATTGTTTTTGTTGTAAATATATAAGAGACACAATGTAAATCAAAAGACTACATGTAAAGTGTTGTATATGACGGTAAGCGCGTGTGTATATATATAATACACACGCGCGCACACGCACACATGCTCCACCGACGAAACGGCCACAACTTCCAGGCTACTTTACACGAGTGTTAAAACGAATCTAATTTTTGCCGACAAGCCGCCCCAGTAGACTTGTACCTTGTCTCTGGTTTCCTTCCAAGATATCCAACATGTTCTTCCAAACCTGACCGGGGGCTTGGCTGGCATCGACACCCTGCCAAATACCAGTCTTTTGATAGTAGCCCACCACCGGCGCAGTCTGCTTGTGGTAGGTGACGAGACGCTTCTTCAGGGCGTCAGCGTTATCGTCACTTCGCTGGACAAGAGGTTCGCCGGTCACATCGTCTTTCATTGGCTCCTTTGGAGGGTTGAAGGTGCTGTGGTAGGATCGGCCCGATGCAGGGTGGACTAGTCGGCCCGTGATACGAGCGACAAGCAGCGAGTCGTCAATCTGCAGTTCGACAGCATGCTGGAGCTTTTGGTTTCTTTCTTGCAGCATTGCATCGAGACGTTCGGCTTGGGGGACGGTTCGAGGAAATCCGTCGAGAATGAAGCTGCAAGGAACAAAACAATGAGCAATCAAAGAGCAAAAGTTTGTTCGCCGTGGCTGACTTACCCTCCCTGGCATTCCTTGTTGTTTTCCAACTCTTCCTTGATCATGCCAATAACGATGTCATCGCTCACAAGCCCGCCCTGGTCCATGATCTTCTTGGCTTCTCGACCGAGCGGCGTCTTCTTGGCGACCTGAGAGCGCAACATGTCGCCGGTGGCCTATTGTGCAGACAACAAATAGGATGAGCATCAAGACCGAGAATGAAAGAAGGAGAAAATCAAGTTTTAAAAAGGACTGAGCGGTAGTCATACCAAGTGACAGCAGGAAAATCGCTCCTTGATCTTTGGCGCCTGAGTGCCCTTCCCTGCAATTGATGTTACTCCATGTTGAAGAATTTTGAGTTGAAGCTGGCGGAATGTTCAGTACCGGCTCCAGGTGGTCCCATGATAATCATGCGAATCTCCTCAGTGGAAGGTGAGAAACCCATGGTGCGTTTCTCGAGTTGCTTGACGCGGGAATCGAGGCCGTCAATGACCTCCTTGAGCTGCTTGAGCTCATCCTCAACGAAGCCCATGATCGCGATTGTGTGTGCAATTCAGCGACCGTGGTCGAAGACGAGGTGACGAGGGGCCAATTGATGTAAGAGGAGACGGAGGAAGCTGTCGACGGACAGACTGCGCCCTGTGGTGCGAGATTGGGATGCGAGCGGAAGTCGGAGGATCGAGGTCGCAAGAAGAAAGGCTCGGTCCTGACCGATTGGAATTCTGGCAACAAGCGGCGCAGGCGGCAAGAGCTTGAATTGGGGGTTGAATTTCTTACTTTATGTTTCTGCCGACTGCCACCCTTGTCAGCTCTAATGCGTTCCGCCGTTGTGATTGGCTTACGGCTGGTTCGTCCCTGGTGTCGGAAGCGTTGCACTACTGTACAGTGTACCAGACACATTAATGATTTTTGCAGACGCAAATAGGCAGCTCGGGCCATTCGCCAAGTATTCGGTACCCAGCAACGCAGACAAGGGCAGCGGTGCACGTCGATTGTGCAACACTGCGGGCCATTTTCCCTTTCCCGCACCGTCGAGCCAAACGCCGAGACCAGTAAGGTGGCTTTCGGATTAGTCTGCTTCTCAGAAAATAAACGACATGCGAGTTGGTCGATTACCTAGGTAAGTGGTAGTTCATGTGAGCGTTCGTATTTTGCGTATTTTGCTTGTGAGGGGCAACCTCAATGGAAAGGTTCACGCTTGTAGTCGCATGGTTCCTTCGTGTCTGGATTCCGCATATCGTGACCAGTCCACGCCGAGCCGGTCTCTGTTCTACCTATCGTTTCGCTACCTAAAGCTCCAAAGTCGCTCAAGACGGGTAATAAATGAACGACGATTTGAAACGTAAGTACATAAGTATGTATGTACATACGTGTGTACACATGCAGTCATTGAGCTTGCTGCGACAACATGGATGAGCTTTACAAGCGCTAGTATCGCATATATGTAGATCGGCAACAATACGGTACATATGCATATGCAAAGTATATATCTGAATGAATTACGTCCTGCGGACCATGCATGTATGACGTTGCGGAAATCAGAAGTCGATGAAGGGGTTGCTTCCGTGTCGTACGAGACAGGACGTTCTTGGAAGGGGCACGTGACAAGAGCTTGGACCTGATGCCTACTAGGTACCTAGGCACAGTACGTAGGTCGGCCGCCGTAGCCATAGCTGCCCTGTGCTAGTCAAGTCCATCATCCATCTATCTTGTATCTTGTTGAAAGCTAACATCATCGGCTCTACCCGCCTCCTGGGTACTGAAAAGCATCCAATACGTCCCTCCCACACGCTCTGGTCCGATCTGTCACACCAGACGCCACTGCATTGCCGCGCGCCCTGCCATCCGGGCACTTCGTGTTCATCGGATCGCTTGCTAGATCTCTATTCAGCAAGCTCGCTAGCCTCAAGGCAGCCAGACGTGTACGTACGTACACCTACTGCAAACCCGTCGGCCAAGGCTGCTGAACAGAACATTTCAAGCTGCAAGGACTTGTCAACACTCGACAACTTCGAGACCCTCGCCGGCTAGTGTCCTCCCTTTCCCCGCGGGAATTAAAGCTCTCTCTTGACGGACGATGCCTACCACTACTGCCGAAACGCTCTCCCTCGTCACCAGGAACGTGTCCGTTGCCCCTCTGGTCCTCTTATCAGCCGTCGATCACTACAACCGCACGGCTCAGAACAAAAAAAAAAGGCGGGTGGTTGGCGTGCTTCTGGGAGTGAATGATGGAAAAAATGTGAGGGTGTCAAACAGCTTCGCGGGTGAGTTAATGCGAGCCCCTCCTTCAACTCTCACAACGTCCGTCTTCTTACTCAGTTTGATGTTCAGTGCCCTTTGAGGAGGACGAGAAAAACCCTTCGGTCTGGTTTTTAGATCACAACTACGTCGAGTCTATGAATGACATGTTCAAGAAAGTCAATGCTCGAGAAAAGCTGATTGGGTGGTACCATTCCGGGCCCAAACTTCGAGCATCAGATCTGGAGATCAATGAGCTGTTTAAGCGCTACAC
Source organism: Claviceps digitariae (assembly GCA_018360205.1). NCBI lineage: Eukaryota > Fungi > Ascomycota > Sordariomycetes > Hypocreales > Clavicipitaceae > Claviceps > Claviceps digitariae. The sequence goes on from SRPT01000127.1 coordinate 29,458, forward strand.
CCCCAATCCACTACTAGTCATCATCGACGTTCAGCCGAAAGAATCTGGCGTGCCCACCGATGCTTACTTTGCTGTGGAGGAGATTAAAGACGTAAGCAAACCAAGTTCCCTATGTTTTTTCCACCTCAGCGTTCGCACAATGGTGCTGCTGTTTTGAGAGCAGACGCTACACAGAGTACTCTTCAGAGTTGTTGGGTCTCCACGCGTATGCTAACCTCAGTTTTCAGGACGGTACTACGACGTCTAGAACTTTTGTCCACACCCCGTCCATTATCGAAGCCGAGGAGGCAGAGGAGATTGGTGTTGAGCATCTATTGCGAGACATTCGAGATGTTGCTGTCGGCACTTTGTCAACACGCGTCACAAATCAACTACAGTCGCTTCAGGGCCTTCATTTGCGACTGCGAGACATTGGCGCATACTTGCAGAAAGTCCTGGATGGGCAGTTACCGGTCAATCATGCCATCCTTGGTAATCTGCAAGACGTTTTTAATCTCCTGCCAAACTTATCGACACCTGAGGGGAATGCAAACGGTGGCAGCGGCGATTTAGCATATGCTATGGGTGTCAAGACCAACGATCAGCTTATGGCGATATATCTCAGCAGTTTGATAAGAGCTATTACGGCTTTTCACGATCTCATTGAAAACAAAATCCAAAACAGACAACAGCAACAACAAGATGACACGGAAACGAAGAAGGACGAAATCGGGACCAAGGATGAAAACAAAGAAGGCACTTCTGGCGGCGTCAACGGTGATGTGAAAGACAATGGCGACAAGCATAAGGATGTCAAGGATAAGAAGAAATAGTCTTTTAAGCGACTGGAAGCGCACGAGTGCGCTTCTTTCGTTTCTGCTAATATAAGAACAGAGCGGGGCTCAAAGCTCAATCGGCCTCTGCTTTTGTACAATGAACTTTGTTGCATCTATGGACGTAGAAAAAAAAATACAATAAATCGTGTCAGTAAAGCGTTTTATTTTCGAACCGCTTATATCGCATCGCGTGAGCACCACTCTTTCGTGGCATTCTCAAAAATGCATATTTGATGCATCAGTATGCCATAAAATCAAATCCCTATCAAATTAAAGTCCGGCAATCAACGTCGCTATTTCAGATTTTGAAAAGACTCTTCCACCAGACGTGGCTTGCGATCCCGCCAACCTCTCCACGATCAAGCAAGCCAGAAGATGCTTACAGCAAGGCACATGCCTTTCATCGACGGATAAACGGGGAAGTAATAATCCCCCCGACATACCGTCCAAATCACGGCTACGTGCATCCAATATGCGGGCCCTCCATCCATCGTCGAACCGCTGATGGCAAAACTTGTGTCGACAAAAATCCTTGCACGAGCAGTTCCACGCCGCGAGATGCACAATGTGGACTTTCGACACCGCGTTGGCGTGCAGCTTTCGGGGTAACTTTTGGGATGAGGAAGATGACTGGACAGCATAGGCTGTTAAGGAGGCTTGTGGACCGGACGTCCTATGCACTCTTTTATTATTATTACTATTATTATTTGGTCCTGCTGGTATTGATGGTGGTAAACACTTTTGAGCGTTGCCATCAGCACCACCGGTGTTGTTCATGGGCTCGGTCTGTCCCATGTGTGCATCTTCCGTGGACATCTGCAACCTCGTGACAAGCTGATTGTCTATTAATTCCAAAGCCGGCAGGACCAGACTGGGGAACAGCACATGGAGCGTTAGAAGTAGAGTCCGGCGTCTGGATGTCATGTCATGCTGCGCATTGTCAGGCTGTTGGCTAGATTGCGGGCTGGAACATTCGCCAGGCTCGGAGAGGGAGGCGATGAGTGATGACAGCAGTTGCTGATGGGTCGGGAGCGAATTTGCTGGCATGTCTGAAGGTAGAACAGGGAAGAGGAAAGTACTGGCATGATACTACCATGTATGCTTTGATCAAAGGAAAATTAAAGAGGAAAATGTAGATGGTTGTTGGTTGAGACGAGACCGGTAGTGATGGGGGAGCGCTTGAATGGGCCTGGCCTGACCTGACCGAGAGCATCCCCGCCGCAATGTGCGCAATGTAGCGCTACACATCGGTTTGCGTGGTGCGTCACGACGGCGTCGCCTTGGTCGGAAGCACATACACATGTACATACATATATGGTTCAATACTCACCCGAGAAAAGAAAAGGGGAAAAAATAAAGGAACGGAAAAAAATAAAAGTAAACATCCATGGGAGCACGCCTAATAACTCCCTTTCCCTGCTATTGTTCATGCATTTTTTACACTGGTATATATCTACATCAAGTCCTCGCTGGACAACGGGTAAATGTTTTTTTCTTCTTTTTCATGTTTGATTGATTCTACATCGTAACAACCTCATAGCCAATCTTTTGGATCTTTCAAGATGTTCACCAGACGCTGCTCCCTACTCTTGGGCTCGGGCTCGTGCATATACTTCCAGGTTGCAGTCAAAGGCAGACTCACAAGGATGCTTTCCACACGAGAACCCGGAGTGTTCAGCCCAAATGCAGTCCCACGATCGTGCACGAGGTTAAATTCTACATACTTGCCTCGTCGTATTTGTTGCCAGTCCTTTTCTTCGTCATTGAAGGGCATGTCCTTGCGTTTTTCAAGTATTGGCAGGTATGACGGAATGAAAGCTTTGAGACAATCTTGGATGAATGCAAATGTGTTCTCTTGATCGCTCTCGGCTTCGTCGAGGTCGTCAAAGAATATGCCCCCCACACCGCGGCATTCTCCCCTGTGTTTGTTGTAAAAATATTCATCGCACCATTTCTTGAAGCGAGGGTAGTAGTTCTTGTCATGGGAGTCGCAAGCGTCCTTGAGTGTTTTATGAAAATGAATGGCATCCTCATCAAACAGATACGAAGGCGTCAGATCGCTACCACCTCCAAACCACCACGCCTGGGAGGAGCCATCTGGGTTGGCCGTCTCGAAATATCGGTAGTTGAGATGCACGGTTGGCGCCATGGGATTCTTGGGGTGCAGGACCATGCTCAACCCAGCGGCAAAAAAATCAAGCGATTCAACGTTTGGATCGAGCATCTTATGGTTCGCGCGCATTTTCTGAATGGCTGGTTTTGGAAGCGTCCCGTAGACCACACTGATATTGACGCCCGCCTTTTCAAATACGTTACCATCTTGGAGGACGCATGTAATGCCTCCGCCTCCGGTTTTGCGCTCCCACTCGTCCTTTCGAAATTTGTGCCCGTCGACTTTTTCTAATTCGTTGACAATGATTTGCTGCTGCTCCTTGATGAATTTTTCCATTCTAAGTCGCATCGGTGAGTCCTCAGTAATGGCCGCTTCGCGTTTTCTCTGGGCGTCTTTCTCCGCGAGGGTCGCTGCATCAAGGTTGACAGTGTTCTGAATGGGATCGAAAAATTCAGCAGCAGATCCAATTCCTCTTTTTATTGTACTTCTTTTTTTCTTATTTCCTTTTTCCTTTCCTTTTCCTCTTTTACTTTCTTAGTGCCTTGAGCTGTCTAACTTACCCATTGCACGGCGAATGGAGCAGCAAGAGCGACGGCCAGCAAAGCAAACCATAGAGGGTTCGGCCCCGTCCGACAAGTGTTCTTGCTGGAAGAAGAGATCATCCGCCGGCACAGAGCTGGAGGGGCGCATAGACTTTGCTTGGGCAGAATCCATGGGCGACGAAGGGCTGTAGAGCCCAGTCGTGACACGTAACGGCTTGGTGATGACATCGGTGATGGAGGCGACGGACAACAGCGAAAATGGGTGTCCGACGTTGTCGGTCTGTGGCTGTGCCTATTCAGCGATAAAGAATGACTTGATTTGAAAGCGATTTTGAGTGTCTGATATGTTGTGCGCGGCAAGTTGCAGGACACGTCGTCTAGCCCAGGGAAATCAACTGATGTCTGGACTCATCGGGTTTGCAAATCAGCTCACTCAGTTACGGGACAGGGGTGGGTACTACCAGACTGGACCCCATCACAGCAGCTAGTAAAGTGATCGCGAGCATGTCACGAGCTGAAACCGTCAGGGTTTGGTTGAAACTGAGTTGCCGATTACTTATATTCGCATCCTGTTGCAGTTTTTTTTTTTTTTTTTTCACGCAATAGATTAACCCAGCCGCCACTTCTAATTCATAGCTTGTCAAAAGTAACGCCCAAGGGCACTTCAATATATGATAATTACGTCACATGTGTTATATACTTCACGGTCCTACAGAGCACCCGTGTAATCAATGGCACGGACAGTACATCATCTACAATCTCTGGGTTTCTTGCTTGCAACATCATAAAGCATTATAGGGGGTCCTTCTTAAAATAACCTAAGAAAAAAAAAAAAAAACCTGCGCAATAATGTCGTCGGTGCTTTAGGGTAAAGTACCAGTCGTAGGTAGGACGCCATCAGCTTTTTGATACGAGAGATTCGGAAAACAAGACCTTTGTTAATTCAGAATACAACAAGGCAGATAAAAGGACAAGGAATAGGCCTGTCCGTGGAGACTCTGGGCATAGGACATCTCGACAGGAAAGCAACACTTTCCCGACATTTGCGCAGGGGGCTTTGAAGACTGAGCACATGATCAGCCCACGGTCTGAGGTAAAGGCATGCGCATCAAGTGATGGCTGGGAATTCTAGATCGACGCTTGAGAGCCTACTTAGTTTAATTCTCCACGCAGGCAGATGTAGCAGATGTTGGCCATGTTAGCCTGTCCATTATGGTCGAGACAAACTCTTCACCCCTACATTTCAAGATTCCTCAGTGGAAAAGGCAACGATTCACGTCGCAATCCTAATCCCAGTTACCTAAAGTACTAAGGGGACAGCAAGCGGCCAGCGAGCGGCAACCAGCGGCCAAGTCAGCTTTGCGTTGGTGATTCACTTTGCTATCTCACGCCACTAGACCGGATATGGACTAGTGCAGATACGTGCCCCGCGCTTTTCGGTCCTCGTGCCTGTCACTGCCGCCTATTACGTGCACGGTTTCTCCCTCGCCTGGTCATCCCCAGCTTCCCTCCTGCCACAATTTACTGCCTCATCATCACCTGTCTAGTCATCGGCGTCTGAGTAGCCCCCCAACGCATCCTAGACTTCTATATCTCATCAGTTTACCTTTCTTATCTTTCCCCTACCATACAGCGAAAATTTCAGTATGCAAACCATCCATCATTACCTCACTACCTAAGCACGCACTCCACCAGCACTGAAGCTGACGTCAGTTGTAGAATATTACAACCTGTTCACACATCGTTGATCATGCGAAGCAAGTTCAAGGACGAGCACCCTTTCGAGAAGCGCAAAGCAGAAGCTGAGCGCATCCGACAGAAATATGCGGATCGCATTCCCGTAAGTTATTATCACGTTTATCCGATAACATACTCTCCGCTGCAACGACGAACTCCGACTGCGACCGGGCATCGCTCTTCCAAGCAATATGCCTCCTATCCTCCATTTAGAGGGACCTTAAACATTAGTTGACGCTGGATTCATGGTATAGGTCATCTGCGAGAAGGTCGAGAAGAGCGATATTGCCACTATTGACAAAAAGAAGTATCTGGTACCTTCCGACTTGACGGTTGGCCAGTTCGTTTACGTCATTCGCAAGAGAATCAAGCTGTCCCCAGAAAAGGCCATTTTCATTTTCGTGGATGAGGTGCTTCCGCCGACCGCAGCCCTCATGAGCAGCATTTACGAAGAACACAAGGACGAGGATGGGTAGGTGGAGCTGTATTTGTCAGAACTCTTCCCATGATTGCAGCATCTACTAATACTCACGCAAACAGGTTCCTTTACATCACTTACTCCGGCGAGAACACCTTTGGTGTAACTCCAGTGTGATGATTTGTTGACAAGACCTAGTATTGATGACAAGGGCGTTCCGGTTATGCACTCAAGAAGTATTTATTTGATTTGGCGATGATTTCTCAATGGGCTTTCCCGTGCGAAGCGTGTCGACTACTCTGGACAAAGCTTTTCAATCAAGCGCGACTCGATAACAAGTACTAGAATAGCTGTTTGCGCATGGTCGACACTGAATCAAACTGTTTTGCGCTGAGATGTGAAGCGGTGTCATTGTGAAAGTAGCCGTTTCGTAAGCACAGACTGGGTTTTGGTATGACCAACAATGTACTCATTTCATGTAGCTACTTGGTACCTGCATACTTAAGGTAGGCATGGAGCAGAAAGTCTGATTGATCGATGACAAAAAGAAATCAAAGACTCTTTGTGCTCGGCCTTGGCTAGATTGCAGCGGACAAACGTTGACGGGAATATGTTCACGACATTGTTTTAGCCTAGCTTCTTCAAGCGTCTTGATTATCTGGGATGAACCAGACGGTGCATGATTGGAGAAGAGAGTAAGAACGAGCATCATAGTCCTTTAAGCATGTAGTATGTTGATAAGACTCTATTTCCCATGCATTAGATTATTCGCACTATCGAGAGGCCGCCAGAGTGATAGCAGTGCAGGACGTACCTTTCATACCAGACCAGACCAAAGAAAGGCGGTGAGTGTGCTCTTGACCAAATACCGTCCCAGGTCAGTAGACCAAACCAGTTCCTCTTATTAACCCGCAACTTCATACACATCATACAACATGAATGGAATCACATACGACAATCGGTGACAAGATGCTTACATTTCTTGCCGTCAGGCATCGACGAGCATATGCCAGCCCGCAGATTTCCTTCCATTTCACGTAGGATTTCTGGCGACGTCAAGCAAAAGCGGAGCACTGCCACGCTTCGTGAGTAAACCGCGACAGCCAACCAATAGATCCTTTGCCATGGTATCATCTTGACACATGCAGGTCCGTAGCGAGCGGCTAGCATTTGCTTGTTGCGGCATCTACGTACATATGTATGTACATCGTATGAAGCCTTGCATAGACTCTGCTCGCTACTCTCTGTACTGGAATCGCAGAAGCAAATCTACTTCTGCTGCGGACAATAGAGACAATGCGATTGTCTGTGTATGACAAGGTACGATTGTTCGCTTTGCTCAGTGCTGAGAGCAAAGTGATTCTGAGAGAGGGCCACGGCAACTCAAACGGAGCTGACAATGATGCAGACCATGCGGCAGACCACGCATTCACCTTTTCCCACCCTCGCAACAATACCACCTGCCCCGTGCCGTACCCGCCAGCCAAACAACAACATTGAAACGTTCTTTGACGTGGAATAGGCGCCGTGTGAGAGGTGAACATGCCTCCTTTGACTCGACTGGATGTCCTTTCTTCAACGAGTCGGCGCTTAAGACCCCCGCCCCGCTTCAGGTGCTGCAGGTTGCTGCAGGTGATGCACAAAGACAGGAAGACGACCAGGGGCAGCGCTTGTGTGTGCCGTGGCTATTGGACCTTTCATTCGATGTTGACCGCAGTCGCATCTCATCACCCACTACATCAAGGAAAACAAGAGCGATGGTTGAGCCGGTGCCTTGTGTCCGCGTCATGTTCACGCCGGCGTGTGATTGTGTGTGTGTGTGCGCGCGCTGGGGTGCCCGCTGCCCGCTGCTCACTGCTCACTGCTGCTGTATCACAAACTTACATACTTACTCAACTTTCCCATCAAGCCAATGTGAAGACTGGAAGAACACCATCTCATGTCTCCTGTGTGATTTGTTCCTCACGTTCTATTCTTTACATTGCAAGTTTTGGTTTCTCCCCCAAGCGACTACATGACAGCCTGGCACTCTATTCGGTGGTGACTGGTCAAGGTGCTCGGCGTTTACTTTCTTTCAAACCAGTTCCTTCATCTTACAACTTTTGAGACGAGCCATCATTCTTGGGTTCGAAAAATTTGGGCCGTCACCCTCGTTCTTCCTCACCTCATTTCTAAAACGTCAGAATGCCCTCAAGAGATCGAATGCCGCCACCGTCGTGCCCAGACGTACCTCGATCACTGGACTCGGGTTCACTCGACGCATATAGACTACAGCATGCGGCCAAGATACGACCCCGCGCCTCCTCTGTAACGCCCTATTTAGGGTTGCGGTCTCGATTATCCCAAATATGGCTAAATAGGTGGACTATCCTTCTTGTCCTTGTCCTCGTTCGCATCATCCTGCTTTTGGCGCAATTAGATGACAATGTCGGAGACGCCAAATCTCGTGCTCTATCCTCTTGCACAAAGGTTGAGGATGTAGGGAGTGCCATGGCATCCATGCCACATTATCTCTCTGTTGGTGTCAACAACTTGGCAGCATCCGGCATCGAGAAAGCTGTGCACGCCATGGTCAAGGTCCTCGATCTGATAATGCTCGGTGTTGAGGAAATCATCATGTTCTACATCAATTTCCTCACTGCCACCTACGTGTGCTTGATCACGGCTTTGGTACATGCAAGCTTAGAGGTCGTGGCGTCCGTAACAAAAGATGTCACCGCGGCCATCAACAAGGTAACCGACAAAGCCACTGCGGAGATCAAAAGCATCGCAGGAGGCCTTGAGAACAAAATCAACGACGTCACCAAAGGAGTGCAAAACTTGGTATTTGGAAAGTATGGTCTCGACTTACCAAAAGTTGACTTTACTAAACCAATCAACGATTTGAAAGGCCTCAACATCAACGCGAGTGACTTCGTCAAGGACGTGCAGGAGCTCAACAAAAAACTGCCCGATTTCGAGGGCGTACAAAACTTGACGAGGCAAGCCATTTCGATCCCGTTCAACTTTGCCAGAAAAGCCATGAATCAGTCTTACGGCGCATACAAATTTGACAATCAGGTTTTCCCTCTTGCGCAGAAACAGCAGTTGAAATTCTGTTCGGATAACGATAAACTAAGTAGCTTCTTTGACAAGCTTTTCAAGTTGATCCACAAAGCCAGGGTTACCTTTATTGTAATATTGTCGGCACTTGCAGCTGCTGCCGTTGCGCCGATGGCCTGGATGGAAATTCGGAGATGGCGACGACAAGAAAAGCACGCTAGGCTCGTCGAGACACACCAATACGACTCTCTAGATGTGGTATACATTGCGTCGAGATCATTTACCGCGACCTGTGGCATAAAGTTAGCTTCCCGGTTCAAGGGCAAGCGGCAGGTCCTGGTCAGATGGTGCGTTGCTTATGCCACTTCGCCGCCGGCCCTCTTCGTCTTATCTCTCGCCATGGCAGGCTTCTTTTCCTGTTTATGCCAGTACGTTGTACTGAGGGCCATCCAGAAAGAAGTACCTGAGCTAGCAGGCGAAGTTGGCGCATTTGCCGACGACGTTGTACATAAGCTGGAACAGGCGTCCACACAGTGGGCGACCGATGCCAACGGGGTCATCAAGGGTCTCAATGACGACGTCAACAGAGATGTGCTCGGGTACGTGGCGAATGCCACCGGTGCTGTCAACGACACCATCAATATCTTTGTCGATGGCGTGCAGAAAGGCCTGGAGACCGTCTTCAATGGCACCATCCTACTCGGTCCGATCCAAGCCGTCCTGCACTGTGTTATTGGAATCAAGATTGAGAGTGTGCAAAAGGGACTCACCTGGGTGCACAACCATGCACATGTGGAATTTCCGTTATTCGAAACCGACATATTCAGCGCGGGAGCCCAGGCAAGCGAATCGGGCGACTCCGGCCTCAAGAATTTTCTTGCCTCTCCATCCTCGGTCACTACGGATGAAGTATCTGGAGCCGTGGACAAAGTTACCAACTGGCTTATCAACAATTTGCTCCAAGAGGCGCTCATTTCTACGGGCATATTCCTTCTGTACGTCATCGTTGTGCTGCTCGGGTTGAGTCGGACTCTGGCCGGCATGGCGATGGCTGGGCGGGATGACGAAAATCCTTCGAATCCAGTTGGCGAAAAGACAAATCCTTTCGATGATAGTGCTGAAAGTCATGTTCGGACTTTTGATTCTCAGGTACAACCGGGCACTGCTTATAGTCACAATGAGTTTAAAGGCCATTACTGAAAGATGTTTCTGGGGTTCGATACGTGTCTATAGCGTAAGGCAAAAAGAAAGAAAAGAAAAGAAGAAAGAAGAACGAAAGAACGAAAGAAAGAAAGAAGTCAAACCCGCCAGACGCGGGATGCAGGCACTCATCATTGTCATACACGTGTAAATTAATGTAGAAACCATATTAGAAGATCGGCCCCTTCTCCGCTGGCTCGAAGAATGGAATTGATCAAACAAAAGCCGTTGCAAATCATGTTGACGCAGGAGGCTTGCATCCTTGAACAAGTATGTACATACATATGCACATCATTTGCTGGAGTTGTCTAACCGAGATAGGATTGGCAACACATGTGCGTGAGCAAAGGGACGGATGTTGCTGATGCGGCTGCTGCTCATGATGGTCTTGGACGCGTAGAACGTTGTGAGTATGCGCGTATAGTTCATGTACTAGCTCGCGTTGCCGGGCTCAACTGGCTCAGGAGTCCGGAGTCGGCATTTACCGTTGCGGGTGCTTTGCCTCTTTGGGCAAGTCCGACATGGTTGTATGCACGGCTGCAGATGCGGCAGTCAGGATCGTGCATGGCTGCATGCACTAGCGGTGTTTGAAAAGCGGGCCCCTCCATGTACAACTGCACAACTGACAAGCTGCAGGCGGAGTCGGAGGCGGAGGACAGCCAGTTGCGGAAGCGGAGCATGGCGCGGCAGAAGCGCAAGGCTGGCGTGCCGGCTGTTGGTTGCGTCACCAGAGACGGCACACTAGTAATAAATAATAAGAGCACTTGACAATTTCTGCGCGGTTCCAGGGTCCAGAGCCCAGACTCCAAACTCCAGACTCCAGACTCCAGACTTAATAAGGGACTTGACGCCGCCCTCAATTGCTCCCATTCCCTCACTCGATCAATCTTTTTTCCATCTCTTGCACAGCCCAATAGCCATCAGCATTGTTCTTCGAGCGAGTCCTTTTTTTCCCCTTCTAAACCATGGATCGGATAAAGCAAACGTTCCAGCGATGCCAGGCTCAGAAAAGGGTAAGTCCAAGTCATTAAGCATTCAACTCCCTTTGTGGCTCCGGCTCTTTGCCTCTCCCCGCGAAGCAATAGCCAACCAGGTTCAAAGTTCAAAAGATTCATCTCTGACACAACGGATTTCCCAATAGACGGCACTGGTCACTTATGTGACTGCTGGATTCCCAACACCTCAAGATACGCCCGATGTCCTTCTGGCAATGGAAAAGGGCGGTGCAGGTAAATAATCATGAACCGACATATATCCATATGTGCTTTCATTGCTCCCACGCGCTGGTGGCCAAGCTGACAGACATCCTCTGTTGCAGACATTCTCGAACTTGGAGTGCCATTCACCGACCCAATTGCCGACGGACCGACTATTCAAACAGCAAATACTGTGCGATGCCCCGTTGAGACGGATGCCCCTTGAACGACGATGGCTGACTGTTCATATTAGGTTGCTCTTGGACACGGAGTCACAATTGAAACCACTTTGGCTATGGTCAAGAAGGCTCGAGACCAAGGTCTGAAAGCTCCGGTGCTGCTCATGGGATACTACAACCCCTTGTTGCGCTACGGAGAGGAACGTCTGCTCCAAGACTGCCAGGCTGTCGGCGTCAATGGCTTCATTGTAGTGGATCTGCCGCCAGAAGAAGCAATCTCATTTCGCAAACTTTGCACCAAGGGCAAGTATGTGTTTGATGACATCTCTTGAGGTTCACATGCTTTGCATCTTCATCTGCTGACCCGAAGATTTCTTTCAACAGCTTGTCCTATGTTCCACTCATTGCTCCTGCCACATCAGATGCCCGCATGAAGATTCTTTGCCAACTGGCAGACTCTTTCATATATGTTGTTTCCCGTCAGGGCGTCACAGGTGCATCGGGATCTCTCAACGCAAACTTGCCCGCTCTCGTTGACCGTGTCAAGAAGTATAGCAACAACAAACCGGCTGCTGTTGGCTTTGGTGTCAGCACCCGCGAACACTATCTCAGCATTGCCCACATTGCTGATGGAGTCGTCGTCGGAAGTCAAATAATCCACACATTGCAGAAGGCCGCCCCTGGTCAGGGTCCCGACGAGGTTGAGAAATACTGCTCCTACCTGTGCGGCCGCGATTCTCTCCCCCAAGACAACGCCACCCGTGAAGTCGGTGTTGTCGAAGCCATTAGCGCTGCAAAGCCCCCCTCTGGGGACAATGTCACCGTTGATGCTGTCATCACTGACGGTGACCGTATCACAGCTGAGCAAGATAGCGCTCTAGTTGCCCAGCTCGCGGCATTACACGGCAAAATACCCGAGAGGTTTGGCGAGTTCGGTGGTCAATATGTGCCCGAGAGTTTGATGGACTGCCTTTCTCAGCTCGAGGAGGGATTTAACCAGATCAAGGACGATCCCGAATTCTGGAAAGAGTACCAGTCCTACTATGACTATATGGGACGATCGTCTCGTCTGCATGTCGCGGACAGATTGACGCAGCATGCAGGCGGCGCCACTATCTGGCTTAAGAGGGAGGATCTTAACCATACAGGCAGCCACAAGATCAACAATGCGCTAGGTCAGCTTCTTTTGGCGAAGCGCCTGGGAAAAACCAAGATCATTGCCGAGACTGGCGCTGGGCAGCACGGTGTTGCAACAGCAACAATTTGCGCCAAGTTTGGTATGGAATGCACGGTTTATATGGGAGCTGTGAGTAGTCTTTTTTTTTTTTTTTTTTTTTTTTGGAGTCTACCCCAAGTTCTTTTTGACTGACATCTATCACAGGAAGACGTTCGCCGCCAAGCTCTCAATGTCTTTCGCATGAAATTATTAGGAGCCAAAGTCGTGGCCGTGGAGGCCGGTAGCAAGACACTCCGTGACGCGGTGAACGAAGCTCTTCGGGCTTGGGTCATTGATCTTGACACCACACATTACATCATTGGCTCAGCAATTGGCCCTCATCCCTTCCCAACCATTGTTCGAACATTCCAGTCTGTCATTGGTAACGAGACCAGAGAGCAAATGCTGGAGAAGCGAGGCAAGCTTCCCGATGCAGTCGTTGCATGTGTGGGCGGAGGTAGCAATGCGACCGGCATGTTCTATCCGTTTTCAAAAGATCCGTCAGTTAAGCTCCTCGGAGTTGAAGCAGGCGGAGACGGAGTCGAGACTGGGCGACACAGCGCTACCTTATCTGGAGGCTCAAAGGGCGTCCTTCATGGAGTAAAGACGTACGTTTTGCAGGATGACAATGGCCAGATTCTGGAAACACATTCTGTGTCGGCCGGGTTAGATTACCCAGGAGTCGGCCCAGAGCTCAGCTCGTGGAAAGACAGCCAACGAGCCGAATTCATTGCTGTGACAGATGCTCAGGCCTTCCAAGGATTCCGGCTCATGAGCCAGCTGGAGGGTATCATTCCGGCCCTTGAAACAGCTCACGGCATTTACGGTGCCATTGAATTGGCCAAGACGATGAGGAAGGATCAAGATATTGTCATTTGCGTGAGTGGACGTGGTGATAAGGATGTACAAAGCGTTGCTGAAGAGCTTCCAACGGTGGGACCGAAAATCGGATGGGATCTGCGTTTTTAAGGACAGTTGTGTAACATATGATATACAGGTCCTGGTGACCAAGGCGTTTGTGAGCTATATGATACTTGCTGGTTTTCGGGATTTTTCAAAAAAAGATGAAATAAATTGAATAAATAAATATGAAAAAAAAAAATTCTCAGTTAGAAAATAGAAAAGGGCCCTCTTTTTTATTTCAATACATGATCTGCGGATTAAATATACAGTGGAGGTTCTCAATAGATCATGGCAACTTGGCATCCACCGCTCCAGCCACATCCTCCTCTTCAAGATCATTTAGAAGCTCAACTTCCGCCTCGTCCGACAGCTCCTCCACATCCTCCAGCTCAGCCAAGTCCTCGTCTCCCAGAACAAAAGAATCAGCCACGGCAGCCCGCATCTCCTCCAACGTCCCTCTGCTGCGGACACTCAACGGTCCAGGCGTAGCACGATCGAGCGCAAACTGCACGATATCATCCCTGTTTTCAATCGGCTTGGTCGGCAAGCCCAGCGCAATTCTCTCCTCGTTGAGCTGCTGCTGAATGGCCTGCGTTTGCATGAGAATCCAGCGCAGGTTCCACCCACCCGGGCCGAGCTCCTTGATGCGCGCGGGCTTGCTCTTGAGGAGATAGTTCTCGATGCCGCCCTCGCGACGAATCGTCTTGAGGACCCGGAGGGTCAGTCGGGTCTTGACGCGGGCGCCCAGCGCGGGGGAGAAGAAGGACTTGACGTGGACGTTTGGTCGCCAGAGGCGATGGGATTTGTTCTTCCACTTCCTGGCGACGGTGTTGCCGAACCGGATGCGGGCGCTGCCGTAGAGGCCACGGTTGGATTGTTTGTAGATCCGGCGTTCACCGTATGGGTACGGGGGGATTAAGTCGGTGGGCAGGCGATGGGGTTTGATCGTCTTGGTGTGTTGGGGGGCCGAGGTCGTGAACGGTCGTGACGAGGGGGACATGCGAGCAGTGGCTCCATTGTGAGTTGCATGTCGTGTCGTTCTTCTGGCTGTTGATATAGTTGTTGATAGGGAAGGCAAAATGGAGGGATTCGATGACGTTGTATATAATGACGATGATGACGAAGACGACGACGACGTTGTTGTTGATGATGATGATGACAACGATGAAGCTATCTTGCTTGGGAAAGCCGACGAGACGCGCTTGGTGGAAAGAGCGGCGACGGCTCGCGAAACGCAGCTGAACGGAGTAGTTGTCCACATCTTTTTTATTTTTCTTTTATGTGGCCTTGTCTGTCGCTGGAAGACCTCTTCTCGTGCCGACTGGGCTGCTCTACCGATAATCAATCGACATGAAGAGATAGAAGAATTGCAGAATTATGTCCTGTTGAAATGTATCATGTCAATGCATTGGCGGACTGCTGAGTGATATCCAGGTGCGAATTGAACGATTGGCACTGGAATCCTCATCCTTTTTTTTTTTTTGCCTTGCTTCGCCTTCTCCAAGAGGTTCTAGGAGGTTTGCATCAGGTCAGGTGACTGCGCGGAGCATTCGTGATCAAAGAGTGTGTGTGGTGGGGTGGAGACCCACACATTCTCTCTCTGGTCCTGACTTCGTGTTCCCGCGTTTCTATCATCTGTGATACCCCCCCTTCCAGTAAAGATGAACGGACAAGAACGAACGTAGAGGAAAAATCAAACAAGAAAGCTCTCCGAATAAATGACGACTCTCGCACCACAATGCTGCCACCAGTGGATGAGCAAACCATCCGAGACAACCCGGGATTTGCCAAGCTGTACCAGATGCTGCTGGAGAAGGCGTTGAACCCGGACGGATCGACCAAGCATGATGATTCCACTGCCGAACGAGACGCTGTACACCAGGTACGTCGTTTGGCGCTGTGCTTGTGAGGAAAACAAAATCCCAATTGAGCTTCTTCTTCAACCGGCCCCCCTTTGCGGTGATTACCGTCGATTGCGGCGCCAGTGGGAAACTTGGAAGTCCATCCACACCCACCCATCCATCTATCGTGATGCAGCAGACGAAACAAAGCAAGAGAAGAGAAAGAAAAGAAGAAATAAAAAAAATTGGGCCAAAATTTCGCGTTAGAGGATAATAAAATTTCCACAAAACCTTGCGAATTCTAACGTGTCTCTCATGTCTCTCTCTCCCCCCTTGGTTTTCGTGCTGCTTCTTGCCTTGCCGTTCCGCCTACATATAGGAATTGCATCGCGCTCGCATCAACCACGCAGAAGCTCATCTGCTAGAGAGCGCCATAAGTGCCATCTCCCTTCCCGAGTCTACATCCAGCCGTCCGCCAAGAGGGCCAAAAACCGCCGCAACCAGTCTCAAGGCAGAACCCAAACCAGAACCAGAACAAGAACAAGAACCATCAGCGCCTCTGGCAGATCTCCTCACACTGCTGCCCCCTCTACTCAACAAGGACGACCAATGCCCTCCCCCGGACGACGCCGCAGTCATCACGGCCCTTTCATGCCCTCCTCTGTCCGACCTCGAGAAGCATCTCCCCGAGCTAGGTGCTCTAGTCTCCGCCAATCTACACGCCTCAGCCCTAGATCTCGCCCGCATCGCCCACCCATCCACCAATCCCTCTTATCTTCACCGTCACATCCCCTCTCTACCCGGCGATTTCGCCGCCCTGGCCGACAAACTCTCCACCGCAACCTCCGCTCTCACTACCCAGCGCCTCGAGGCCCTCGACTCGCTGACCAAGCTCCTGCACTCCTACACCCAGACCCTCACCCTCCTGGTCCGCACCCTGGAAACCAAACACGGACTCGCCTCCCGAAGACTCGAGCTCCAAGCCCTGGACGTGTCTCAAAACTCGCAGCTCACCGAAATCGACGCCAAACATGCCCTCCACACCCTCACCAAGGACATGTACTCTCCCGACACCGTCAGCGCCCTCACCAACTACTCCTCTCATCTCAAGGACGCGCAAATCCGGGCGGCAGAGCGTATACGAGGCCTGCAGGCCGAACTGGCCGAGTATGGCGTTGGGGTCGACGCAGACCGGGACAAGGAGATGAAGATGAGAGAGATGGCGAGGGCGTATCGCGATATGGAGAGCCAGATGGAAGATGTGAAGAAGGACCTGGAGCGACTGGAAAAGAGGCTCTAGAGAGAGCATGGTGGTGATTTAGATGTGTACATGTGTATATATGTACCATTCAGTATGGGTGTTGCTCGACGCAGCACATCACCAGCATTCTTAGAAAAGAATAAACAGCTGACTTGTTTGCAAAAAACAAGTAGTCTAGACGTCTTTCCAATTTTGTGTCACAACATTTTTGTTCTTTTTTTTTAAATAAAAAAAAATAAATAAAAATAAAAAACACCTATAAATACATGTCCTGAATGTCGGGCACGGTGGACTAAAGTACACCAAAGTGGAACAAACGAGACAGGGGCTTGCTTTGTCCACAACATGCCTCCCTTACAAAGTGCCCTACTGGTTACAACAAAGGACCTTGGATTTCAGTAAGCAGCATCGCGAACCCATGGATGAAACTTGATTCTTCCTTTCTTCTTTCTTTCTTTTTTTTTTTTTTAAAAAAAAAAACCCTCCAAAGCAGTGTGCGTTTAACCCTTGACCTGGTAAATGGCATCGGCCAATCGGCCCACATTTTCGGTTGTAATACCGGCAATGGAAATGCGACCATCTTTAGTAGCATAGACGGAGAACTCAGTGGCAAGTCTCTCCATCTCCTCGGGAGTGAGACCTGTATAAGCAAACATGCCAATCTGGTTCGTAATGTGCGACCAATCATGCTTGGAGCCCAACTTCTCCAGGTTCTCTCTCAGGAGAGTGCGCATTGTGATGATGCGATCAGCCATAGCCTTGAGCTCCAGGCGCCATTCTCCCTTCAGCTTGGGGCTCCTCAAGAGTTTGGCGGCAACACGAGCACCCCAAATGGGAGGGCTGGAGTACATAGGACGAATGAGAATCTTGAGCTGAGAGCTGACACTGTTCTTCTCGGCCTCATCAGCACAGACGAGAGAGAAAGCGCCGACGCGCAAACCGTAAAGACCCTATTATAGAAAGCACGCAAAGCGCATGTGTTAGTCCATGTTGCCGAGGTGGCATTGACCGAGTAAATATTGGATGGTGGAAAAAAAAAGAAGGAAAAAATGAGAGGGGGGTTGCTTGCTTACCATGTTTTTGGCAAAGGATTGGCTGAGAGCAATTTGGTGGCCTTCTTCGACGAAATGACGAACGGCAAAGGCGTCCGTGTTGACACAACCGCTGGCAAAACCCTGGTAGGCCATGTCAAAGAAAGCAAAATGGCCCTGCTCCTTCACCGCAGTAGAAATTTCCTTCCATTGCTCGGCAGTAGGGTCGATGCCCGTAGGGTTGTGTGCGCACGCATGAAACAGGAAAATGCTCTTCTCGGGTGCAGCCTTGATATCGGCAATCATACCCTCAAAGTCGAGGCTGATGGTATCCTTGTTGTAGTAGCGATACTGCTCGACCTGGAGACCGGCATCAGTGAAGATGGCTTTGTGGTTGGCCCATGACGGCGTAGGAATATATATCTTCTTTTCGCCGGGATAGAATCGCTGGAGGAAAGCACCTCCGAGGCGCAAAGCTCCAGTGCCAGAGAGGGATTGAGTGACGGCTATACGGTCAAGGACGGGAGAGTCGCTTCCGTAAGCAAACTCGGCGGCCAATTTAGGGAAATCATCAACGCCATCAATGGGCGCATATTCCTTGTCGCGCCTGGCGATGATGATCTTTCGTTCCGTCTTGTAGACCACGCGCAAGATGTAAGGCATGCCCTTATCATCACGGTATGCGCCAACACCTGCACCGGATGTGAGAACGTCGTTTATTGAACAGCGTGGATCAATGGATGCGTTTCAATAGAATGGGGAAACAATGAAAAGGAAAACAAGGGTGAAAAAAAAAGTTTATCGACATGTTTTCTCCTGGTTATTTCGCAACAGGTTTTTGGGGGACATATTTGCATACCCAGATTGATCTTCTTTTCGTTCGGATCGGCCTTGAACGCTTCGGTAATTCCTGTGTTGAAGTACTGTGAGCATGGCGCAAAACGGTCAACCGCAGAGAATACAATCCCCTTCGAAAGAGCGATGGAACATACCGAGGATGGCCTAATACATGGGCGTGGACGGCGAGTTGTCCCGAGTCTCAGCAAAAGGATACGAATCGCGAGCCCAATCGCGATAAAACATGGAGATGATCTTGACTTACATCCTAGGACCAATTCCATTAGCAA
This sequence comes from Claviceps digitariae, assembly GCA_018360205.1. NCBI lineage: Eukaryota > Fungi > Ascomycota > Sordariomycetes > Hypocreales > Clavicipitaceae > Claviceps > Claviceps digitariae. Next base: position 48,079 of record SRPT01000127.1, read on the forward strand.
AGTTGAAAAAGGAAGAACATGCCGATTGAGTCATTTCTCAAAGAAAAAAAAAAGGAAGCAAAAGAAGAGGCGCGTCACGACCTACAGGAGGACCTTCAGGAACAGCCGCCCACGTGGAAGCGGTGCGGATGGCTGCGAAGCTGGCCGGAGCTGACCGGAGGGTGGTGGCTTGGCGAGCAGCAATTCGAAATGTAGACAACATCATGTTGGTCTGGCCGAAGCAAATAATCGAATCGAATGAGCCGACGTACAAGAAAGAATGAGAAAGGCGGCGACGGCAATGGCGGCGCCAATATGTGGTAGGTAGGACGGTGTACGAAAACGTGCGTCGAGGCTGGGAGGAAAGTGGAAAAAAAAAAAAGGTACGAGAAGCGAGGATTCGACTCGTGGAGAGCGAGGCAGGCTTGTAGTCGTGGCCTCGTGGGTGTGGATGTGCCGGCCGGACTGGCCTGGTCGCCGCCGGCCTGTGACAGTGCTAGCAGGTGTGGCCACTGTTGCCAGCTGCAGCTACACGCTCCCACTTCCGTAGACAAGTATCCGGGAACAGCTAATCCATCATCATCAAACATTCCCCTTCCACAGCAACCACTATCCCGCCCAAATATACCAGACCAGACAAAAAAGTCCCGTGTGCCAACAACAAGCGCACCAATAAGGCTCCGTCACGACTCAGACTCACGACTCCCGATTCCCGACTCCCGACTCACCTGTCGGAGCACAACCACCCACCTGCAGAGTCCTGCATGTCCCGGTACATCTCCTTTGGCGAACGCATCCATCCCGAGGTGAGAGGTTCTGGTGTGCAGAGGAGCACATTCCCGGCAACCTGGGCGGGTGGCATGCGGAATTACCCATCTGGTTTTTTGCATTTATTGCTTCTTATTTACCGGGCTGGTCGGCACGCGGAGAGTCGGTCGGAAATAGGTAGACCTCGCATGGCTGCCCAGGCCAATGTCACAGAGGCCTTTTTAATTTAAAAAAGACAAGTATACTTTAAACGGTCTCATTTCTATTTTTTTTTTTTTTTTTTATTTTTTTTTTTAAAAAAAAATCAAGAAACAACACGGCTTACGTATATTTCCTACATGTCATGCTTTCCTCCACACATCTACATTATCCTCCGTTCTGCCCCGCCAGCCACTCCCATATAAATCCAAAAGCCGACGCCATTAAATACATATGTATATATAAAGTATAAAGTATATATATGTATTGTACTATGCATTTTGAGCTCCCTTTTCAGACCGATTCTCCACCATCACGTCGTACTGATTCATCACTTTAACCTCCACCGTCTCATGAAACACATCCACCTCTGTGCTGGAAAACTTTCTGGCAGACACGCCGCGCTCAAACAAGACGTCTAGTTCGGCAAATGTGCGGCCTCGAGGCTCGGGAATGCGATAGTAGGTGTATATAATGCAGCAGAAGCAGATGCCGCCCTGTAACAAAAGAGGGAGGAGTCAGAACGTTTGCGCCGTTGAAGGGTTGCTTGGAAATGACACTTACCCAGAAAAAACCAGTATAATTGCTCCAGTTCCATTCGCCCGGGTTCAGCATGTACGGCGTCAAAACGCTGGTGATTATTCCTACAATGTTGCTGCAGGGTTCAAGTCTTAGCCACTGCTGAAAGCGCGCCTCAAGTACAGGTTGGTAGATTAGGTGGGTAGTTACTCCAGGAGACTCACTAGAGATTTCTTCCCAGCACGACCGTCTTGATCTGAAGCCGACGTGAGGACAACTCGCCCACGAGAGAATAGCATACGGTTCCCACGGTTAATTGGTAGAACAGCGCCCACACGACCATGATGCTACCAGTAGCGAGGGACCCTGCTTGGCGGTGCTCATGAGGCACCAGTCCCAAAAAGCCCAGGATGAAGAGCATTGCGCAGAGCCCACACAGTCCGTAGAGATAGAGAGATCTGCGGCCGATGCCAAGGGTCATCAAGCCCCAGGCGCCGAAAACTCCAACCATGTTGATGGCGTACTGGCCCAGTGCAAAAGAATACGCATCCTTGTCAGACAGTCCAGCTTGTTTCAAAAAGTACGTCGAGTAGTTGGAAAACGAATTGCCGCTCAGATTCTGAATCGCCCAGGCCATGCAGACGATTTCAGTTCTCCGCAGGTCAACGCCCTTGAAGCAGTCCCAGTAGGATGCGCCGGAAGTCATTTTCTCTTCCAAGGCCGTGGTGTGCACCATCATGGCGATTGTTTCGTCGGCATCAAAGTCTGTTTCCTTGTCGAGACTAGTCAGGCGAAGAAGCGCTTGTTTGGCCTCTGTTGTCTTGCCCTTGCGAACCAACCACCACGGGGATTCGGGAGCGAAATAGACGCCGAGAAAGAGAGGTAGCGGCCACATCCACTGCATGGCATACGGAATACGGTACGCCCACTCGTCGTTGCGGTCCAGCATGGCTTTGATGACGCCAATGCCGATTTCCTGTCCCAGGCCCCAACAGAAGTTGACGTACGTCGTCAGATAGCCACGCAAAGCTACGGGGCATACTTCGGAAGCATAAGTGACGGCGAGCGTTTGAAAAATCCCCCAAGGAATGCCACACAGAATCTCAGCTACCAAGAGCGTCTGAACGTTTGGGGCGGTGAAGAAGATGGCGGTAAACGATGTGATGAGCACAAGACAGGTCATGACGGTGCGTCGATAGCCAAATCTCTCCGAGACGAACCCGTTGATGAAAAGCCCAATGACTTCACCAACGATGGCACCCTACATTTCGATGTCAGCGTCGGACGGTAGTGGCATGACAGGAACAATAAAAGAATCACAAAGCATTCGGTCCAAAAATAAAAGAAGATGCCTACTTACATTGCTAAGACCAGCTTGCCAAGGGGCCGGGACTTCGTAGGTGCCAGACTTGGGCTGGTATTCACCATATTTGCGAGTGAATTGAGGAAATGCGTCTAGATCGATGCAAACGGTACGCAAGTTGGTTGGTTGCTGGTCAGTCCATGGTTTGACACTTGTTTCATCTCGATGGGTAAGTTGGCAAAA